>KV016229.1:48488-94816 GCA_001598015.1 Dorcoceras hygrometricum
TTTTCGCAGCCTGACTTGAACATGAGACAGCGTCGGTGGATGGAGCTGCTTAAGGACTTTGATTGTGAGATTAAATACCAGCCTGGGAAGTCGAACGTAGTGGCTGATGCTTTGAGCAGAAAGGCTAGTGAGATGCTTGCCTCGTTGTACATCTCCAAGGACCAAGAGCATCTTAACACTACGGGTTGGATATTTTACCCGGCTGAGGATTGTGTGATGGTTTCATCGTTCCAAGTGGAACCGCAGATTGTTTCCAGCATTCGGGCAGCTCAGAGGACCGATCCGTCTATCCACGAGTTGAAGATGAAAGTCAGGGCTGACGAACTTGAGGACTATTCTGTCTTGTCCGATGGTTGTTTGCATTTCCGGGGCAGGTTGGTTGTGCCCAATTTGATTGATTTGAAGGAGGAGATCCTTCGTGAGGCGCATTGCAGCAGACATAGTGTTCATACTGGTGCACGGAAGATGTACCATGCTTTGAAGCCGCACTTTTGGTGGGCTGGCCTGAAGAGTGACGTTGCTGGTTTCGTTGCTCGTTGTTTGAATTGCCAGATGGTAAAGGCCGAAAGGATGAGACCTGGTGGTCTGTTGCAGAGTTTAGAGGTGCCCCAATGGAATTGGGAGCACATTGCTATGGATTTTGTGACGCATCTGCCTCGTTCCAGCAGAGTATGCGATGCTATTTGGGTGGTTGTAGACCGTTTGTCGAAGTATGAACATTTCATTCCCTATGGTATGACCTTCTCGTTGAAGAAGATGGCGAAGCTGTACGTGGATTTTGTTGTCACATTGCATGGTGTGCCCGTTTCGATCGTTTCTGACCGAGATCCGAGATTTACTTCCCGTTTTTGGAAGATTTTGCAAACAGCTTTGGGAACCAGATTGGCTATGAGTACCGCATATCACCCCCAGATAGATGACCAATCTGAGCGAACTATCCAGACGTTGGAGGATATGTTGCGTGCTGTTGTGTTGGATTTCGGAGGTAGCTGGTAAGACGCGTTGTCTTTGGTTGAATTTTCGTACAATAACAGCTACCAAGTGACGATTGGCATGGCGCCTTTTGAGGCTTTGTATGACAGAAAGTGCAGATCGCCGGTATGTTGGGAAGAAGTGGGGGAGAAGCAGCTATCTGCCCCTGACTTTGTGCAGCAAATGAAAGATCATGTGGATCTTATTCGACAAAGGATGAAAGCTGCCCAAGATCGCCACGCCAGTTATGCGAATAAGAGGCGTCGACCTCTTGAGTTTCAGGTTGGTGATCGTGTATTTCTCAAAGTTTCTCCGTTTCGCAGTGTGATGCGCTTTGGACGCAAGGGAAAGTTAGCCCCTCGTTACGTTGGTCCGTATGAGATTGTCGAGAGGATTGGCCCTTTGGCGTATCGTCTGTTGTTGCCGTCCGAGTTGTCTTCTCTACATGACGTCTTTCATGTTTCCATGTTGAGGAAGTATGAGCCAGATCCGTCTCACATTCTTGGAACTGACGAGGTAGAGCTAGATCAGTCGTTGAGTTATCAGGAATATCCTTTGCAGATCCTTGGCAGAAAAGAGAAACAGTTGAGGAATAAGACCATTCCAGTGGTAATGGTGCAAAGGAGCAAACATGGAAGGGAAGAAACTACTTGGGAGCTGGAAGAAAAGATGCAGCGAGAGTGGCCGCATCTATTTGAATAGCTGTTGAGCTAAATTTCCAGTAGACTGTAGCTTTTGGTTGTATTTCTTCCCTAGTTATTGTTAATTGTTTGCTCAGTTATCTTGAACTCTTGGCCTGTGTTGGGCGAGTTCCTCTTTTGTATCTTGCTGCGGTGTTTTGGTATTTGAATTGTTGTTGATTTCGAGGACGAAATCCTTTTTAGTGGTGGAGAAATGTGAGACCTGGAAATTGTATTAAGGATTAATTGTTGAATTAATCAGGTTTTAGTGATTTCTGGTGATTCAAGTTTCATTTTAAATGCTTGGGTTGCATTTTCAGGTCAGATTTCATATTTGGAGCATTTCTGGAAGCTTTTGTAATTTTGAGATTTTCGGGTGAAATTTGTTTTGGTGAAATCAGGTAACAGATTTGATGATGTAAGCATCGCGTGTTAACGTTGTGTGGATGACGTAAGCGTTGCTGGTTTGAGAGATCTGTTCGAATTTTGTGAAATCTGGTGCGCTATATTGTGGAGAGATCTGGTTCTAGCGTGTTTTGTTAAGTCTTGAAACGCTGTCGTTTGGATAAGTAAGAACGGTGTCGTTTTTATTAGCGCTTGTGTGAGATCTGTTCGTGTGAGATCTGGTTGCATGAGATCTGTTTGCGTGAGATGAGGTCTGGTTGATTTATTGAAAACAGATGTCAACGCGGGTCAACGTTCCTGTAGCGCGAGGTGGAACGTCGTCGTTTAGGAGAGATCTGTTTTATTAGTTAGCGTTCAAATCATCAGACTTCAGCGTCCAGCTTTTAGCGCGAGAATTCAGATTTCACCTTTGGCGCGGTGCGACGTCGTTTTAGTGATAGCGCTCCTTCCAGCTTTCAGCGTGTTTTGATTTCCAGATTTCAGCGTAGTTGTTGTCCAGATTTCACCGTGGCTTTTGAGCATTTTAGCGCGCTTTGCTTGTGAAATCTGTTTCTGTCGGTGGGATTTTTATCCAGATTTCATGCGTGTATATATATTGGAGTTGGCCTTCAATTATGAAGAAAACCAGATCCCATACTTAGCAAATATTTCTTATCTTCGTTCTCTGTTTTCCAAACCCTCGACTACTGTTCACCGTGAGCTTCTCCGGTAGATTCCCGTCGATTCGGCCATCGTGTTTCACGTTTGAGGTAGCGTTGGACTCCTCTTGGAAAGCTCTTTCACCCTATACCAGTTTCAGAGGCTAGTGGTTGCTGGAGAGAGAGATCTCAAAGCTCCTGCTCTCGGCCTTGAGTTGTGCGTGCAGGTAGTTTTCGAGTTTAGTTGTTGAGATCTCGTTTCCTAGCTGTGATTTAGCTCCCTGTTAAGTTGTATTAGGGTGGTGTTTGCTGGTTGAGCATGGGACTCCCAGCCATGAGCTTTATGTGTGTTGGCCGTGAGTTTTGGGTTGATGATTCCCTGTATCTTGCGTATGTTTTACAGGTTGGAGTCAGTATTCTCAGGCTTTGTATTCGGTAATTGTGCTCAGTGTTAAGGTACGGATTCGAGCTTGTTACAGCATGAGGTTGGCATGAGTAAATGCAGTGATGGCTGTTTGTTGTTTACGTGTATGGCTGCCAGTGTTTACTGCTTGTTGTTATATGCATACACGCATTCGCATCACTTGCATTTCATATCTCAGTTATATCGTACCTTGTACTTCGGCAGTTGTGCCTTGTTGTATTGCTGTTGTTTCTTACCATGTAGCGAGGGCGAGCGGCAATACCGCACTCTCATCTCCCTGCTGGGATGTGTTAGCCCCTATGCGCCGAGTGGCTAACTACCACAATTCATAGCTTGGGCAACAGCAGGTGGAGTGATTGATAAACCTGGTATTGGTGAGTGAGTAGGGTTGAGTGGGTAACTCCCACATGTCCTACACTCACAGTGGCCACCTATCCGTTGCAGATTTGATTGAGCTATGCCTTGAGTTCTTTGGCTCTCTTGTTGGTCGTAGCCTCCTGCTGTTATCTGGTGTCTCATGCATAGCATCTGCATTTTATTTATGCTGTTCTTTGCTGTTTATTTGCTCTCCGTACTGGGGTTTGACCTCATGTCCCTCTGGGGCTTGGTGTGTTTGTTGCCTGTTGTGTTGTCCAGGTCATACAACTGGTCGAGGAGCTAACCCAGCTGGCGGTGCCCCAGGAGGGTGTTGAGGGTCCCAGTAGCATATAGCATATATGTATGTATCAGTTTTAAGTAGCCGGGGAGATGCCCTGTGCTTCCTGGTTGTATTCCGTGGTAGAGTCTGATACATGTTTATTTGAGTATTGATGCTATACTTGTGTTTCGTAAACTGGGATTCTATTTTAGTATTGTTGTATTTTTAAATTATATGTTTTAAACCGTCGGGCCTAAACGTGAAATTTTACCCACTTTTTGATAAGCTTCCGCATGTGTTTGGGTTTTTACTCGGTTTAGAGCACGAGGCCTGACAGCAAATGAATGAACCAATCCCAAACCGGAATGAGAGGGATTATGAGACTGTGAAGTTATAGATGTAATTGAGGTTAGTAGAGGAAGACTTGTCAGATTTAATTGGTACTACCCGTAACAACAAGGTGCATCTTCTTTTCGGGAGCTCATCACTTAAGAACTCCAAAGTTAAGGTTGTTTGACTTGGGAAAATTTTGGGATGGGTGACCCCCTGGGAAGTTTCTCAGGGTGCGTGCGAGTTAGGACAAAACACGCTGAAAAAGACCAGTGTTGGTACAGTGGGAGCAGTCGTTAAATCTGGGGGCGTTACATGTTCTCCACCAGCTGGATCAAGATCTGGACCAGCTTGCTCTATGGTTCGAGTATCAGCGTTGGTAATCGGTATGTACAGATCATGCTGGTTATCAGCTTGCCATCTATGTTGCACTTCATCATCACTTGATTCATCCAGATTGGTAGACTCCAGACGAGTGCATAGATCATATAGCTTCGAGGCTGATGTTGATCGGAAACTGGTTTCATCGAACACCGCATGAGCCGATTCTTCAACCGTGAGAGTTCTGTTGTTGAACACTCTATAGGCTCTGCTAATGGCTGAGTATCCCAGAAAGATACCTGCGTCAGATCTTATATCAAAGGCTCGTAATTACATCTTACCATTGATATGGATGAAGCATCTGCATCCAAACACCCTGAATATGAAATATCAGGTTTCTTGCCATTCCAGATCACATATGCAGTGACTCGATGTCGCTTGTTTATCATCGATCAGTTTTGAGTATAGCAAGCTGTATTGACCGCCCAAAATTTATTTGAAATATCGGAATCAGCAATCATAGTTGTGGCAGCTTCTTTTAAAGTACGATTTCTACGCTCATCCAACCCGTTTTGCTGAGGTGTTATAGCTGCAGACAACTCATGTTTGATTCCAATATCATCTAGATAGGAGGATATTTTAAGATTTAAAAACTATGTTCCTCTATCACTCCTAATTCGGTTGACATTGCAAGATTGCTTATTTTTGAAGACGTTTTAAAAGCTTGATCAGCTAGTCGGCAATTTGATCTTTTGATTTCAAAAACAACACCGAGCTAAATTTTGAAAAGTCATCAACTACAATAAGGGTGTACTTCATTCCCCCTATGATGGCTACGGGTATTGGACCAAAAGATCCATATGTAGAAGATCCAGCTTGCGAGAGGTTTTGTTACTGCCTTTAGTTTTGAAAATAGATTTGATATGTTTACCAAGCTGACAGGCAGAGAAAATTTTTCTTTTGAAAACTTTAGCTTGGGCAAGCCATCAACCAACTCATGCTTACTCAAATTGGCAATAGTTTTAAAAATTGAGACCGTTCATCCGTTGATGTCATAACCAACTCTTTGAAGAGTCGGCTACTAGACATGTTTGCTCTGTATGCGGTTGGTCTGACCAGTCGACTTTGTAGGTGTTACCAGATCGATGACCAACTAATACAGTCAGACCTAGGGGTGTTCAAGTGCGGATTGGTTCGGTTTTGGATGAAAATTTGAACCAACCCATATATATATTCGGTTTATAAATTTGAAACCGAACCAATCCATTAATTATTTAAACCAAACCAACCCTAACCAAGAATTTCGGTTTGGTTTGATTCGGTGTGGTTTGGATTATTGATTTAATTTTTAGGTTTCATAATAAATTAGAGTATACAATATTACTATATGATAATATAGTAACTAGCACTAAAAAAGTACTTAACTTGAACATATTAAATATCAGTATAGTAAAGTATTTTGCAAATGCACATGTGCATGTATTATCTAATGCAAACTTCAACAAAAGGAGAGATATGTTTTACTCTCTAGTGCACTACCTAAATCTAACAAAAAGAACTTCAATCTCTTTAACTTCAGTCCTCGACGGTAAGCGATTCCTCCACATTTGATAATTCTGTTAAAAAAATAAAATATATAAGGACATCACTATTTTTAAAATAGAAAATATGTTTAAAAAATATGATATAAAATAAAGCATTCACCTTCTTCGAGCTTTTCAACCTCATCCATAGCGTCACGAAGATCGATGGTTATTAGAGAAGATCGAAGCCAATTCTGAATGGGCCTACTTATTTTGCAATTTCATGTAATTGATTATTTTAAAAAATCCACTATAAACAAAAACAAATAACCCTTTTAAGTTAATAAATATATTGTATAATTTTTTTAATAATAATTACTTCGGTTTAGTTTGATTCGGTTCGATTTACCTTTTTCTAAACCTTGAACCAAACCAATATTTGCGGTTTGAAAATTTTCCACACCAATCCAAACCATGATTGACTAAAAATCAATCCAAACCATACGGTTTGGATTGTCTTAACAGTTTGGTTCGATTTGGTTCGATTCTTGAACACCCCCAGTCAGACCTTTTCGGATTCAGAACTGTGCATGTGTGCTTCTGAAATTTAACAGAGTAGTTACTGTCAGACAACTGACCGATACTAATCAAGTTGTAGCACAGGTTTTCTACAAGGACAACATTGTTGACAGTGAAATTACCATGGGTAAGCTTACCCTTACCCACGGTGTTACCGTTTGAGTTGTCACCAAAGGTGATCTTAGGTCCATTGCAGGATTTGATATATGTGAGCAGCTTAGCATCTCCAGTCATGTGCCTAGCACATCCACTGTACAGATACCATGTTGAGTACTCCAATCTGGATACCTGTTGTTCCTGCAATCACGGACATTGCAAAATTTTGTACCCTTTGGTTTATTTGGGTCCAGGTTTGATTAGACCTTTCGGAACCCACACTTGGATAATCGTGACCCTTTTACCAGTGTGTGCAACAAAGTACTTGTGTGGTCCATGTGTGCTATTTGATCTGGATGGAGCTAGATATGCAGCATATGAACTATTTGATCTGGGTTTACGATGTGGAGGCCTGTACTGTCTATCCTTCGTTGAAGTTCGAGAGGACTGGCCTTGTTTTACACCATCAGATTTGGATTTATTCCGCATCTGTGCAACTCTTTTGTTTAACCAGCTCTCTTGAGACTTCTCAGGAGCAGTATACCCCAGCCCAAAGAACCTGACTTGCCAGATCGGAGGTTGAGCTGCTATCTTATCCTCAACAGATGTTCCTCCTTTAAGTTGTTCCATGCTGGATTTCACAAAGTTTATTGTTTTAAACTTTGATCTTTCTAGCCTTGAGGTACTGGTCTCAGTAGTGCTGCCTTCATCGCTATTGTAGTCTAATCCAGTTCTATCACCAGATAGCTTCGTAGCTCCATGCAATTTTTGTAATGAGGCAGAAGATTTAGTCCAGGAGCTTATAATACCAACCAACCGCTGGTTCTCACTGAGTATTTCCTCGGACTTGCTTCTCAGTTATTTATTCTCAGTTACAAGTTTACTTAGAGCAGCTTGCATATTGCTTGAGCTAACCAGCTCAGCGCTCCTTGCACAACTCTCTTTTTAAGCTTTAACTTCCTCGAGTGATTGAGAAAGCTTTTTATATTCGAGGACCATTTCGTTTAGTGCAGTAACGAGGTCCTCACGTGTAAATTCAGGACTTGAAAAATCAAATACCTCCTCAGTGTTATCTGCCATGAGACACTGCACTTCATCCTCACTTTCGCTTGATGAGGAGGTTCCAGAGCTTGATTCCTCTGAATCTGAGTCAGTAAACGCACTCTTGTTTTATTCAGCCATCTTGGCTTTTTCTCTTCTCCCTTTCCTATACACATTTTTTTCCTTCTTGTCCTTGTTATTGCTACAATCTGGTCACTTCTTTTCATCTTTTCTTGGCTTCCTGCAGTCAGCCATGAAGTGACCAGACCTGCCACAGTTATAGCATTTGTCATCAGAAGGAGTGTTAAAATTTTTCTTGGGAGAATTAAGAGAGAGGGTTGAGTATTATGCTTCCGCATAAATTTTCCAAATTTTCTTATAAACAAGGTCATTGCATCCTTGCTCATCTCCTCAGCTGATCTGCTGCTTGTGGAGCATGGGCTTTGCTCTGGAATTGTAACGGCGAGAGTTCTGGTAGGTTGAGACGTTGATGGCTCTGACTCTGATCCCGTTTCCAGTTCGAACTCGTAAGCCTTTAGGTTGGCAAACAAGTCATGCAGCTCCATCTTGTTTAAGTATTTTGACTCTTGCATAGCCATTGTCTTTACATCCCACTCCTTGGGAAGTGCTCGTATTACTTTCAGGGCTAGCTCCCTGTTGTTGTATGTCTTGTTCAGTCTGGCCAGCTCAATCACCAAAGAACTGAATCTTTTATCAAACTCGACCATGGTATCTTCGGGTTTCACCATGGTATCTTCGGGTTTCATCTTGATTAGTTCAAACTTTTGTAAGGCCACAGTTAACTTGTTTTCCTTTGTCTCCTCATTCCCTTCGCATATTTGGGTCAATTTTTCCCAGATCTCCTTAGCTGTTGTGCAAGTCTGGATTTTTCTAAACATGTTGTTGTCTAGCGTCTTGTAGAGTATATCCTTTGCAACCTTATCCAGGTTTTCCTTGTTTTTGTCTTCTAGATCCACTCCTGTCTGAGTTTCTCGATCCATTGGGGTGCACCAGCAGTTATCGCCGTAGCAGTGTTCATTTTCAGTATTTGCATTTGTCCGTTGGTGATTACGAACCACATGTCGTCATCTTGTGTTGCTAGGTGCGCCTGCATCTGGATCTTCCAGATATCGTATTCCTCCTTGGAAAACATGGGAATTTTATTATGAGAGATCGATATATTTGAATAAATATGAATGAATAAATTGTTCAATCACTGAGAAACCCGCGTTGATTCCACTTGTTAGGATCGAAAAACGAGTTCAGGAGTTCAGGGGGTGAATGAACTCATTTGCTAATTTTGATTTGAAAACTGTTTCAAAAAGTTTTACAGCTTGATACAAACTTCCAGCAAAATTACCATCTAGGAAGATTATCAGTGACTTCTGTTGTCTCGTGTAATAAAATAATTTTTATGCGCAATTAACACGATTCAATCAGTGAAAAATTTAATTAACTACGTTGACGAGAGTTTGTTTCTGGAAGTTCGGAAAAAATTCTCCTACGTCTCCTCTTCTTCCTCGGTGGGAAGGTTTACACTAGAAGATTTGATTTATACAACCATTTGTACAAACCCACTCCCGCAATCAACAGCCACGAGAACTCCTAGCAAACAACCAACGAAACACAGACCCGCGATCTGGTTCGCAATACAACAATCTCAGCTCTAAGCTGATTGTGCTACTATAGCACTTCGACACTCTCTGTGTATGCTTTACAATAAATGCTCAATGCTACAGAGTGTGTAAATAGAAGAGTGTGTGACACGGTAGATGAAATAGGCAATCTGAGTGTGTGTCACTTGTGTGTGCTGGTTCAAGATGAACTCTGCTTTTCCTTAGCTTGTGTGTACAATGAGTTGTTGTTTCTCGTCACCGCTTCATAGCTGCACTTCTCTTCTATATATACTCTTTGGATGCAATGGTAATAAATGTAGCCAGTAGACACGTTGTATGCATCTAAATTGAATTTTCTGCAATGCCTTAAATGCATGTACGATGAAAGTACAGCTCCATTAAATGCATTTCCCTTTGTAGCAACTCTGCGCCGTCTTCAGTTTGTACCATATCTCTGTGTATCTGATATTAGCTCAAAGTAGTTCTAACGACTACACATTACTGCAAAGATGTCGAATGTTTCAAATCAAGTTGTACGTATATTCAATCATTCCAAAATACAGGTTTCTAAGTTGCCTTTAACTTAGTTGTCCTCCCGATTTGGTTTCTGAATGTTGAGCTTCTTTTCTTGATCGGGTTCTTATCTTGATCCAAATCATACTGCTCTTGTATCTTCTTTATACTGATTCAGTATTAATCTCTGTATGCTCAAATTCTTAGCTTCATGCCATTTGTAAGGTTAATCTGCTCTTCGAATTTTCTCAAGTATGTTGATTTTATCCGGTTAAGCATTTTAATGTCCAGCTGGTTTTTTCCTTAACCAGCACATCTTAATATCCTGAGCTGGTTTGACCATAACCAGCTTGACCAGATTACCTCTGCTGGTTTGTCCTTAACCAGCGTACCTAAAAGCTCTGAGCTGTTTTCCCTTGACCATCTTGACTCTGCTCCGATCTGGTTTCTACATCCCACGTAGTAAACGTTGTCCAGATCTTGTCACTTTGGTCCAATTTACCTCTTTTATGGATTTTATTTCTCATCTATTTTCCATCATCAAAACTTTTGAAATTCATCCTAACAAATGATTAATAGCATAACAAGCAGTCATTACTTCTTCTGTCCAGAATGACTTGGCTAGACCCGGAATACTCAGCATAGCTCTTGTTCTGTAAAATAAGTTCCTATTTATCCGCTCCGCCGCTCCATTTTTTAAGGTGTGTAAGCCACCATGAATTTTGTTTTGATGCTCTCAGATTGATCAAATGCATCAAATTCATCAGTTGTATATGCTTCTCCATAGAAAGTTCTCAAACCACTTTATTTTCTTATCAGAATCAAGTTTAACTAGGCCTTTAAAAACCTTGAAAACTTCAAAAACATCTAATTTCTTATTTATTGGGATATATCCAACATTTCATAGAGAAATCATCAATAAACGAAACAAATTATCTCGCTTATCCTAGGGATACAACTAGTGCTTCCCAAATATCTGATGTACCAGGCTTCAAGATGCTTTACTTTTGGTAGTAGAAAAACCAAGCTTCAATTTGTTTTGTTTACTAATAACACAATTCTCATAATAAGTAATGACTTTTTTTTTTGCCCCAAGAATAGCTTCGGTTCAGACAAAATCTTCAATCCTTGTTCTAACCTAAGTCGGAGCTTTCAAAGAGTGTTGTACGAGTACATCATGTTCTTCAACGGATAATCCACACATGTTGATGCATCCAGTTCAGTGCAAAAGCAGTCGAGAGTGAATACAAATTGACTACACTCCGAACATAAAAGAATCAATGCTGAAGACACGACTAGCAAGGATTCATATCTCGATGGAAAAAAATATGCAAGTTTTATTTCATCTGGTTTCATGTTTCTTTATATGAGAGATGAACGATAACATTGTACCAAAAATTAAAAGGAATGATTGATCGAAAACAAAACAGGTTGGTGATCTAATAATCTGGAATTCCATCTATACAAAAACAAAAAGAAACATTATTTGACAAGGCCTTCAGTTCTGCAACTAAATTTGTTCATTTCTATCTAAACACTAGTTTCAACGAGTGAAATATCTCTCAGATTCATTTCAAGAATTCTCTCTCAAATTTTGTACGCTTTTTTGGTGCCAACTTTGTTAGACCATCTCCAACGTTGCGCTATTGGAGAGAATTGCACCAATTTGACGCTGAAATCCTCCTTCAACGCTGCGCTATCTCCATCTCTATTTTGGCGATTTCGCGTGAGAAATTGATTTGGACGCCATTTTTGGCGCAGACCAAATCAATTTTCCTTTTTTTTGGTTTTTGTTTATTAAATAACAATTATTAAAAACAAAATTAAATAAAAAAATGTAATTCATTAATTTTAATTAAAATTTGAAATGTTTTTAAAATTTTTTTAATACCATTTAAATGTATATAAATTCTTTATAATTTACACAAATTGTAATTTTTTATATTTTAAAATTTTCTTAATAACAAACTAATTTAATCAGTTATATATTTCTCCACTAAATCTCAAATATTTTAACAACACAATCGAATTACAGATACATAATTTTAATTGAAATACAAAGATAATTAATTAGATAAACACGACATAAAAAAATAGATAGTTAATCAGTAGTCTCCCAAATTAGATCCCGATCCGCCAAAATCACCAAAATAATTTCCAAACGCGTCATGTTCACGTTGATCATGTGCTTCATTTCTTTTTTGTAGGACTTTTGCTCTTTCTTTTCGAACCATGTCACGCACTTCTGGATCGCCAATCGTGGTCAAGTCCATGTACAAAATTTTGTTCTCCTATTGAAGGGTTGTCAATGCTATCTTCTGTTGACAGGTTTTAAGTTTTTTTTTTCAGTTTCTAGCTTTTTTTCTCATTTTGTAATGCTAATATTTTAATATCGTAATTTTGCTGAAGGTCAGTGGATCCCCTGTTGTAACACATTCAAACGATCACGATGTCCTTCTTTCATCGTCGATATTAACTTCAGAACATTGTCATCTATTTTTTTCATTAATTTGGCTTTCTTGACCCCAAGAGGTCGTTGGGATGAAGTACCACATGCAGTATCATCACTACTTAAATTTATTTCGAAAGAAGGTAAACCAGTAGAACCTGATGTTAGAGTATTTGGAGTCGGCATATCTGACTGTGACGAGTCCAAAATTGTTTCAAGTATTTTTTTTGTGTTTTTGGTGGATTGCTGTCACTCTAAAATTTTACGAAGTCTTTCATGATAGGCCACACGTGATCAAATTTGAATCATTTACGAAATTCAGTATCTTGCATCAACAAGTCTTTCGCTCAGTTGAACTGGAGAAAAATATACATCTCATATAAGAAATTATACATGTAAAATACCAAAATCATTGAATAAGAGATACTTACAATGTCTTCTTCAGATGCGCCACTCGGTCTGAGAGCTTCAAATCGGCTAACACATCCTGTTAATTTTGAAATGTCATGGAGTATATTTCTCATGTGGCACTGCACTGATCTTTTGCTACGTACTTGTAGGTTGTCTGGCTTTTTGAGGTTGTAAACTTTTTCTATAGGAGACCAGAATTGATCTTTAGATTGTTGGATACCAATAATTGGATTTTGTGATATGTCTATATATATATATGGCATAAAATTCTGTCTTCTTTGTAAGAAGCAGTTCTTGAATTGGATGTCATTAATTTGCTTGGAGCAAAGAGATAACTGAGTATAAATTATGGTGTGAATACTTGATAAATCGTGATAGTTTATTTATAATGAAAATCATTCAATCCAACGATCATTGTTTAGATCTAAAAATCCAATCCGACGGTCATTGTTTAGATCCGAAATCACTCAATCCAACGGTCATTGTTTAGACCTGAAAATCCAATCCGACTGTCATTGTTTGGATCCGAAATCATTCAATCCAAACGTCATTGTTTAGATCTGAAAATTCAATCCGACGGTCATTGTTTAGATCCAAAATCATTCAATCCAACAGTCATTGTTTAGATCTGAAAATCCAATCCGACGGTCATTGTTTAGATCCGAAATCACTCAATCCAACGGTCATTGTTTAGACCTGAAAATCCAATCCGACTGTCATTGTTTGGATCCGAAATCATTCAATCCAAACGTCATTGTTTAGATCTGAAAATTCAATCCGACGGTCATTGTTTAGATCCGAAATCATTCTTATCTTCTAAGTCATTATATATGGATTGATAATCATACTTTAAACCACCACATTTTGAATTTTCACTAACACCAAAATGTTTTCCCATTCTCAGTTTAATGCATCATCCTCTAGTTCATCTTCACTTTCAGACATTAGATGAAACATAGATGGATTGGATAAATGATGTTGAGAATCATGAAAATAAAAGAAAAGCTATATTGAATGTTATAGCTCAAGATCAACAGCTGGTTACTACGTACATCGTCCAACATGAGCAAGAAGTCATACATGGTGGTTCAATTCCAGGTCATCTAGTAATTCATCATGAACGAGAAATCGTTGATCGTAATTTGTTCAATGATTATTTTTCTGACAATCCAACATATAACAAAGCTATGTTTCGAAGAAGATTTCGAATGTCTCGAAATTTTTTCCTTCATATAGTTGAAGCGGTTAAGAATCATGATATATATTTCACACAATGACATGTTAGTGTGGGGCGTCTTGGGCTATCGACACTTCAAAAAGCAACAGCTGCCTTGCGTATTCTAGCCTACGCTTTACCTTATGATGCTACTGATGAATATCAAAATTGGAGAGTCAACTGCAATTGAATGTATGAAACGCTTTTGTCGAGCTATAGTGAAAATTTTCTCGGTGGAATACTTGAGGTCACCCACTACCAATGATATTGCAAGATTACTCTATATTGATAAACAACGAGGATTTCCTGGAATGTTGGAAAGACTTGACTGTATGCACTGGAAGTGGAAAAATTGTCCGACGTCTTGGGCAGGTCAATATGCAGGTTGCGCGGATCTCCAACAATCATTTTAGAAGTTGTGGCTGATTATGATATGTGGATATGACATGCAAATTTTGGTATGCCTGGATCGAACAATGATATCAATATTTTACATTCGTCCAATCTGTTTTCCAACCTTGCACAAGGTATCGCTCCTCCGGCTCATTATACAATTGGAGGAAAAGAATATGATACGGGATATTACTTAGCTGATGGTATTTATCCAAAATGGTCAACTATAGTCCAAACTATCCACGATCCGCGTGTCCAAAAAAATATTTTGTTATGAAACAAGAGTCCTGTAGAAAATACGTGGAGCGTGCGTTTGGTGTTCTCCAATCCCGATTTGCGATCGTTGCTTCGCCAGCGTGCTTGGAAAGAAAAATCATTTGCATGATATAATGACATCATGTATTATAATGCATGATATGATTATCGAAGATGAACGTGACCTTAGTGCACCCATTGAAGAAATGAGAGAAGCACCAGCTCCGGACGTAGAAATGGTTGTTGATTGCATATCAGATTTCAAGAGTTTCTCAGTCGATATAAAAAGATAAAAGACAAAGATGCTCACTATGCACTAGAAATGCTTTAATAGATCACCTATGGGAGGAATATAGTTCCTCAACTGTTTAAATTCACATTCGTATTATGTTGTTCAATTAAATTATATGTATTCAAGTTCTTTATCAATTTTAATTAACTCACTTATATTAATTTATATCAAATGATAATATAATCGAAATAAATTTAATTATTAGAATAATAATTAAAATAATAATAATATTATATAGTTAAATTTATTAAAATATAAAATGTAAATATAAGAAATTAATAAATATAAATTGTTAGGTATATTCCAACAATATACCTTTTGGTGCGATTTGAAGTAAATAGGTTAGAGATGGATATTGTATTTGGTGCAAAAATTGCACAATTTTAGTGCAAAATTGCATCAAAATAGATTTATGGGTTAGAGATGGCCTTAATGATTTAAGATATCAGGCTAAGAAACTTTCGGCTTTTGTCCCGAGGAAAGCTAGAAATTATCAACTATAATCCAAAATCATTTTTTGGTTTGGTTTATTTACATTTAGCTGTGCAAGATGTGGAGTGTCAAAGATACTCCAAGCGTATCTCAGCCCGTCTATAGTCTGTTGATAAAAGGGGGAGGATTAGTACATTTTAAGAAGATTTAATCAAGAAGCAGAAAATCAGATCAGTTCATATCAGATCAATTTAGAAGAATACCTAGAACATATCATATCAATTGCCGCTTAATTAATTTCTTTTATATTTATTATTGATTTATGTGTATAATGTAATTTCATAATTTTAATGAAATAAAATTACACATTCTCTGTTCATTTATGTGCATTTATTGATTTATCGAATAATCTAAGAAATAATAGAAAAGAGAAAATCTAATGATCAAATCAGACTGAATAAGTTTTGTCATCACCAAAAGGGGAAAAATGTTGTATATTCATATTTTGATGATAATTAATTATTAACTTGGGTAATGTATTTCACAAACAGGAAGAAGATAACAACTGAAAATTTATCGGATCAATGCAAAGAAAAGAATATATTAGATCAATCAGGTGAGTAGTAATATAAAGATCATATCAGCTTCATACATAAGGATCTTATCAATTATAAGACTTGAAGGTCAGATCATTTGAAGAGCGGAACATAAATAATAACTTATGTACATCTCAGATAAGCTCATTAGCATAGTTGCTCAAGATCAGAGTTGAAGAGCGAAACAATAACGGATACATATATACAGCTCAAATGACAGTATAGCTCAACCAAGGAAACATAACAGTTACAATGAAACAGGTCATTTTATAATACATCAAATCGATGCTACAAGACATGTCAGGAAATCTTCTCTCATGGATTTCAGTGTATTAAAGTCGTAGGCTTAAAGACTTATCAACTACAACAAATATAAGTATGTCAAAAAGAATGATTAAGTCAATGTTTTTTGTATAAAACCTAAAGGAGAATGAGCATTTCATGATGAGTAGTCTTCTGGGAAACATATATAAAGACTATTAGATGCTCATACACTATCTTTGATGAAACATCAAAGATTAGTACATTGTGAGTACCGTTCAAATTTATTAACATTGAGATACAAAGACTATATATAAAAGGTTGACGGATTTGAATCAAGAGAAGAGATGCACAACAATAGAACGGCTACAAACAACTAAGTAGTGAACAAATGATCGGTCTTTACTCTAAAAAATTATCAGCTCACACTTATTGAAAAATCTGATCAAGTAGGATCACTTTGAGCGTTAGAATTCTTTGAAAAAGAACTTGTAATTTTGGTCCTTTTAGTTCTTGAATTTGTAAGAAAGTATATTTTATCATATCTCCCATTATTTTATCTTAATTTTGTGAAAGAAATAAGGCGGTATTCAAGTTCACCAGCCTCGATCCTTTTCCACATGATCTCTCCTGCTATCTAGTACTTAAATAATTCTCCAAAAAACTATACAAGACTGGATGCAATTAATATTATTTATAATAATGATTAATTTGTTTAACCTATATAACTTTATAACTAGTTTACACTTTTTATGGAACCTGTATCCGTGTCCGCTGTCTTACAAGACACAACTGGTGATAAATCCAAGTTTAACGTGGACCACTATACAGGATATGTATTATTTGATCTGCGGAAGAATTCATATAGAATTCTCACGTCCTTAAACTGCGACATCCAGAAAGGGAAGCCGTGGACCTTGCTTTGCCCAACTCCAATTTTGACTCCGCCATCAGGCGAGGCTGCGAAGAAAAATCAAATTGAAATAATTCATCAACAATATTCTTCAAATTTCAAGAGGATATTAATTCTTTTATATTATATTATATATATATATATATATATATATGATTTGTTATTATGCACACCCCGCCATGAATGCAATCCGACTGTCATTGTTTGGATCCGAAATCATTCAATCCAAACGTCATTGTTTAGATCTGAAAATTCAATCCGACGGTCATTGTTTAGATCCGAAATCATTCAATCGAATTGTCATTGTTTAGATCTGAAAATCCAATCAGATGATCATTGTTTAGATCCAAAATCATTCAATCCAACGGTCATTGTTTAGATCTGAAAATTTAATCCGACGGTCATTGTTTAGATCCGAAATCATTCAATCCAACGGTCATTGTTTAGATCTGAAAATCCAATCCGACAGTCATTGTTTAGATCCAAAATCATTCAATCCAATGATCATTGCTTGGATCTGAAAATCCAATCCAACGATCATTGTTTAGATCCGAAATCATTCTTATCTTCTAAGTCATTATATATGGATTGATAATCATACTTTAAACCACCACATTTTGAATTTTCACTAACACCAAAATGTTTTCCCATTCTCAGTTTAATGCATCATCCTCTAGTTCATCTTCACTTTCAGACATTAGATGAAACATAGATGGATTGGATAAATGATGTTGAGAATCATGAAAATAAAAGAAAAGCTATATTGAATGTTATAGCTCAAGATCAACAGCTGGTTACTACGTACATCGTCCAACATGAGCAAGAAGTCATACATGGTGGTTCAATTCCAGGTCATCTAGTAATTCATCATGAACGAGAAATCGTTGATCGTAATTTGTTCAATGATTATTTTTCTGACAATCCAACATATAACAAAGCTATGTTTCGAAGAAGATTTCGAATGTCTCGAAATTTTTTCCTTCATATAGTTGAAGCGGTTAAGAATCATGATATATATTTCACACAATGACATGTTAGTGTGGGGCGTCTTGGGCTATCGACACTTCAAAAAGCAACAGCTGCCTTGCGTATTCTAGCCTACGCTTTACCTTATGATGCTACTGATGAATATCAAAATTGGAGAGTCAACTGCAATTGAATGTATGAAACGCTTTTGTCGAGCTATAGTGAAAATTTTCTCGGTGGAATACTTGAGGTCACCCACTACCAATGATATTGCAAGATTACTCTATATTGATAAACAACGAGGATTTCCTGGAATGTTGGAAAGACTTGACTGTATGCACTGGAAGTGGAAAAATTGTCCGACGTCTTGGGCAGGTCAATATGCAGGTTGCGCGGATCTCCAACAATCATTTTAGAAGTTGTGGCTGATTATGATATGTGGATATGACATGCAAATTTTGGTATGCCTGGATCGAACAATGATATCAATATTTTACATTCGTCCAATCTGTTTTCCAACCTTGCACAAGGTATCGCTCCTCCGGCTCATTATACAATTGGAGGAAAAGAATATGATACGGGATATTACTTAGCTGATGGTATTTATCCAAAATGGTCAACTATAGTCCAAACTATCCACGATCCGCGTGTCCAAAAAAATATTTTGTTATGAAACAAGAGTCCTGTAGAAAATACGTGGAGCGTGCGTTTGGTGTTCTCCAATCCCGATTTGCGATCGTTGCTTCGCCAGCGTGCTTGGAAAGAAAAATCATTTGCATGATATAATGACATCATGTATTATAATGCATGATATGATTATCGAAGATGAACGTGACCTTAGTGCACCCATTGAAGAAATGAGAGAAGCACCAGCTCCGGACGTAGAAATGGTTGTTGATTGCATATCAGATTTCAAGAGTTTCTCAGTCGATATAAAAAGATAAAAGACAAAGATGCTCACTATGCACTAGAAATGCTTTAATAGATCACCTATGGGAGGAATATAGTTCCTCAACTGTTTAAATTCACATTCGTATTATGTTGTTCAATTAAATTATATGTATTCAAGTTCTTTATCAATTTTAATTAACTCACTTATATTAATTTATATCAAATGATAATATAATCGAAATAAATTTAATTATTAGAATAATAATTAAAATAATAATAATATTATATAGTTAAATTTATTAAAATATAAAATGTAAATATAAGAAATTAATAAATATAAATTGTTAGGTATATTCCAACAATATACCTTTTGGTGCGATTTGAAGTAAATAGGTTAGAGATGGATATTGTATTTGGTGCAAAAATTGCACAATTTTTAGTGCAAAATTGCATCAAAATAGATTTATGGGTTAGAGATGGCCTTAATGATTTAAGATATCAGGCTAAGAAACTTTCGGCTTTTGTCCCGAGGAAAGCTAGAAATTATCAACTATAATCCAAAATCATTTTTTGGTTTGGTTTATTTACATTTAGCTGTGCAAGATGTGGAGTGTCAAAGATACTCCAAGCGTATCTCAGCCCGTCTATAGTCTGTTGATAAAAGGGGGAGGATTAGTACATTTTAAGAAGATTTAATCAAGAAGCAGAAAATCAGATCAGTTCATATCAGATCAATTTAGAAGAATACCTAGAACATATCATATCAATTGCCGCTTAATTAATTTCTTTTATATTTATTATTGATTTATGTGTATAATGTAATTTCATAATTTTAATGAAATAAAATTACACATTCTCTGTTCATTTATGTGCATTTATTGATTTATCGAATAATCTAAGAAATAATAGAAAAGAGAAAATCTAATGATCAAATCAGACTGAATAAGTTTTGTCATCACCAAAAGGGGAAAAATGTTGTATATTCATATTTTGATGATAATTAATTATTAACTTGGGTAATGTATTTCACAAACAGGAAGAAGATAACAACTGAAAATTTATCGGATCAATGCAAAGAAAAGAATATATTAGATCAATCAGGTGAGTAGTAATATAAAGATCATATCAGCTTCATACATAAGGATCTTATCAATTATAAGACTTGAAGGTCAGATCATTTGAAGAGCGGAACATAAATAATAACTTATGTACATCTCAGATAAGCTCATTAGCATAGTTGCTCAAGATCAGAGTTGAAGAGCGAAACAATAACGGATACATATATACAGCTCAAATGACAGTATAGCTCAACCAAGGAAACATAACAGTTACAATGAAACAGGTCATTTTATAATACATCAAATCGATGCTACAAGACATGTCAGGAAATCTTCTCTCATGGATTTCAGTGTATTAAAGTCGTAGGCTTAAAGACTTATCAACTACAACAAATATAAGTATGTCAAAAAGAATGATTAAGTCAATGTTTTTTGTATAAAACCTAAAGGAGAATGAGCATTTCATGATGAGTAGTCTTCTGGGAAACATATATAAAGACTATTAGATGCTCATACACTATCTTTGATGAAACATCAAAGATTAGTACATTGTGAGTACCGTTCAAATTTATTAACATTGAGATACAAAGACTATATATAAAAGGTTGACGGATTTGAATCAAGAGAAGAGATGCACAACAATAGAACGGCTACAAACAACTAAGTAGTGAACAAATGATCGGTCTTTACTCTAAAAAATTATCAGCTCACACTTATTGAAAAATCTGATCAAGTAGGATCACTTTGAGCGTTAGAATTCTTTGAAAAAGAACTTGTAATTTTGGTCCTTTTAGTTCTTGAATTTGTAAGAAAGTATATTTTATCATATCTCCCATTATTTTATCTTAATTTTGTGAAAGAAATAAGGCGGTATTCAAGTTCACCAGCCTCGATCCTTTTCCACATGATCTCTCCTGCTATCTAGTACTTAAATAATTCTCCAAAAAACTATACAAGACTGGATGCAATTAATATTATTTATAATAATGATTAATTTGTTTAACCTATATAACTTTATAACTAGTTTACACTTTTTATGGAACCTGTATCCGTGTCCGCTGTCTTACAAGACACAACTGGTGATAAATCCAAGTTTAACGTGGACCACTATACAGGATATGTATTATTTGATCTGCGGAAGAATTCATATAGAATTCTCACGTCCTTAAACTGCGACATCCAGAAAGGGAAGCCGTGGACCTTGCTTTGCCCAACTCCAATTTTGACTCCGCCATCAGGCGAGGCTGCGAAGAAAAATCAAATTGAAATAATTCATCAACAATATTCTTCAAATTTCAAGAGGATATTAATTCTTTTATATTATATTATATATATATATATATATATATATGATTTGTTATTATGCACACCCCGCATGAATCGTTTACGTGACACCTCGTTATTGGTTAAATAATGAGATAGAAATGAAAGACAACAAAAAACGGGATGTCATGTATGTGTTAAACTCGGGATATACACCATAAAATATCGTGAAAATCTTTCAGTCTTAACACTCAAATAACAATTAACCATTTTTCATTCAAAAAAAAGCTTTAAACCTATTTAGATCGATTATTCTTATGGGCTTACCTTATTAACAATCCGTACATATAATCTAACTCAACCGTTGGATCTATGTTCCAACATGTTTACGCAAACATCGTCCACACAAGTTTGTTGTCCTTTTGGTCAAGTTTCCTGGGCCTTCTTCTCGAGGGCTGCTGTTTGAATAAAATGTCCCATTCTTGATTTCTCGTAATATCCCGCTCTATATATATATATTATAGATGAACATGAAACGAAACATCACATATAGAAATTAATTAAATCATATTGGAGCAATGGAGACTGTAAGGTTCCATACAGTTACTCCATTTCTCCTTCTCTCTATTATTCTGTTGTTCGCAGGCGCAACGCATGCATTAGACTCGCATTTTGGTCGTGGTAGCTTTCCTTCTGGTTTCAAATTCGGGTCTGCCTCGGCTGCCTATCAGGTACTCTACTCATTTATCATATACAGAACGAGTTTGGGAGAATGATTTTTTTGGTCCATTGAGTTTTCAGACATTGGTTTTGTACAACAATTTTTTAAATTTTGTTTTTTTTTTTAAGTAATTGTTGATCTGATAGCTTATAGATAGCCAGCATTTTTCGATGTCAATGTGATTAGTTATAGGATTGAACTGCTTCTTGTTCATTGGTCTTAGCGCGTTTTTGAGACCGTACAAGTTCTTCTAACATTTGCATACAATTTTCTCTTTTACTCGTACTTCAAATATAAATGCCTTCGTCCAAATCATCATGAAGAAATGCCGCCTTTAACTTATAACCTTTTACGAGGCTGAAGCTGGAAAAGAATCAAACTATAGGACCTAAATTTTAGTTTCCCTAGTTAGTTTGATAGTATGTCAATATAATGCGCATACATAAACTAAACTTTTTGTTTTTGTATGATCACACTCTTAATTACTGTATTTTTGCCCATCCTAGGTAGTTCTGTAGCAGGTTTTATGTTCGTTTATTGCAACATGTTGGTCCTACATTTTACAGAATGGCTGTGAATTCAATTTAAGGGAAAAAATACTAGGAATATTGGAATTTTAAAGTTTTTATTTTTTGAGGATCGTAAAAAATTCCAATAAACTGTAACATCTTAAAAGAGTCACTTCCCATTTCCTGTTTTAAGTAATTTCAAATATTCAAGAAAGTAATTATTTGAGGATGACTTGTGTCTTTATCAAAGGTTGTCCATCAGTCTGTCTTTTAGGGAAAAAGATAAAGATATTAAGATGAGTAAATTAGGTTTGAAATATCGAGTGACTAATGTTTGAATTTTCTTAGTTAAATAAAACATAACAATATCTTAAGACGAAAGAACTTAAATATCTTATTATATTAAGCTCTCAATATGTTAATTTTTTCCACAAAAGTAAGACTTTATTTTAAGAAATTCTAATTGGTGGATAATTTTTTTGTCATTATTAGTACGAAGGTGCGGCGTTTGAAGATGGTAAAGGGCCAAGCATCTGGGATAACTACACCCACCAACCAGGTCTCTACGCTATCCCTCATTTATCTCACATATTTATGACTGAAGTTTTATTTTTTTACAACTACGACAAAAAGTTATCTTCCGTAATTTATTTTTCTCTAACGACTTTCACATGTATAATATATATTAGATTCTTTTTCTTTTCTCTCTTAATTTACTAATATATCTACCGATCATTCAAACGATATTTCAAATGTATCTAATTTTAAAATTTTAAAACTATAAGCGTAACATGTGTGTTGGTAAACTAATAATGCATAATAATGATACACTACAAATTGATAGTAAATATAAGATTATATAATACCACATTTCGTATATGTGTTATATATTCTGTTATATACTTGTGAACCTTTCATTAGAAAATAATAATAATTAATAAATTTTGGTGTCCTTTATATGTCATTATCACATGTTAGAGGTTCTAGTCCACGAAATCGATCCTTTGGTTTAATAAATAATAGAGACAAAACTGGCAAAATATTAAACGTCTCTCAGTGTCAAATAATCGAATTTCAGACAAAAAAATGTCACTAAGAAAAGTATTATAAAGATACCTACATGAAAGTTCTGAAACAAATAATTGAAGTTGAAGTGGGGTTTTGACAATATATATATATATAAATCATGTGGCTTTCGATCGTGCTCACTAATTTTTTTTTACAACGTATATTTTTGGGTAATCCGAGTGGCCGACATATTATAAAAACTGGTAGTTGATAATAATCGTATAGGTCCCGATAATAATCATATAGCTCAAATATTATAAACCATGAATTTAATAATGTTTCCATTATATCGCTGCTGGATAGATTATATTTATTTGCTTCTAACAATCAGTTTTCCAATTATTGTACCACTAATCATCAAGCATATAGGATTATGACATATTGTCGATATTTTTAAGATGTATGGATCTGGTTTACCAATGTTTACAACTGATGCATCTAATAATTTCGTGTCATATCAACAATTTCTGTTGGTACATAGCATGAATAGTAACGAAAAAACGACAAAAAATAACATAACATACTTTACTAAAACCAAAATTTGATAATATAACAAGCCAAAAACATGTTATAGGCCAATTTACAAGAAGAATTTGAGTTGTTTAGTTGTAATTTACTATCTGTTTTTAAAAAATGACAGAAAATATTATCAAAATTTTCAATCTTGCAGGCAAAATTTTGAATGGAAGCAATGGAGATGTTGCCGTTGATTTTTACCATCGGTATAAGGTTGGTTTTTATATTTGTTTTTAACTCTATATAATATCTGACATTTTGATGCAATTATGAAATGTCTTATAAAAAAAAGATAATTGGGAAAAAAAAAAAGAAAACCCAAAATAAATATTTAGAATCTCATCATCTCTTAGATTTATATTGTTGTCTAATGTGAAGATATGAAATGCAGGAAGATGTGAAACTGATGAAATTAACAGGGCTCAATGCTTTTAGAATGTCAATTTCCTGGCCCCGAATATTACCAAGTAACACAGTACCAAAGAATCATATTCTCTCATTATTTATTTCATTCTATTGACAGCTAACTTAATAATTTAATATATTTATCAGAAGGAAAGTTAAGTGGAGGAATAAACAAGGAAGGAGTCGCCTTTTATAATAATGTCATCAATGAGCTCCTCGCAAATGGTAATTATTTAATCGTTTTACCACTTTATGAAATTATTAACTAGTAGCCCATCTATCATAAAGTTTTTAAATTTTGGATGAGACTTTTATAATTTTGGTATCTAAAACAATTCAATGCTCTAATTATTATATATTAGTTGATAATTGAGGTAAATTAAATTTTAGGTATAACTCCATTTGTCACACTTTTCCATTGGGATCTTCCTCAAGCTCTAGAAGACGAATACACTGGATTTCTAAGTCGTAAAATAATGTAAGTACTCATCTCTTTAAATACGAAATTAATTTTACCATATGATATGATACTTAGCTCGTAGAGAAAAATAGATGAATTTTCGGTGATTTCTTGAAAATTTGTCTCCCAAATTAGTGTTTTTTTAGGTGTTTAGTCAAGACTATACAAAAATTTACACATAAAGATCTTACTTTATGTATATGTAAATTGTTCTCAGGATTTAACAATTTTAATTAATTAGCACATTTTAAACTCGATCTAGTCGATTCGTAATTATTTTAAAAATTGGTATTCGAGAAGAAAGTGATTTCTCAATGCTTGTTGAGTGTATTGACTAAATGTACAATTGAAGTAGGTATTCAAATCCCCATCTTTTCAATGCATTTTTCTTTGTATTAGTGATCTTATAGTTAGATTAATAAAATTTGATGAAATATACCTACTCCTCTGTGCCCAAAAACAAAAAAGTATGCATGCTAAAAAAATGATTAATCTGATTACTCTGAATAATAAAATTATATGTACCTAAAAACGAACAAGTTTATATACTAAAAAATGATTAGTCTGATCACTCTGAATGATAAAATTAGATGACCTTTCAATCATTGACATGGCCTCAGAAACTTATTTTGAATCATAATCTCTCATGGGTCAATCTCGAGAAATGGACTAACAACTAGCCGAGAAGAAAGTATTGGTTGGTAAAGCATTTATTTTCATTGTAAAAGATAGACCAGCTCGACTTGTCATATTGATTCGTAAATCAATCTCACACGAGAAACATGAACATTATTTTGGTAATAATAGATTAATTTCCTGAAATCCCAATTCAAATTCTAAAATGATTGTGTCATGTCATGGTGCAGAGATGATTTTAGGGACTTTGTTGGTGTTTGCTTCAAGGAGTTTGGTGATCGTGTAAAGCATTGGATCACTATAAATGAGCCATATATTTTCATCGAAGGCGGCTACGACGGCAATGCTGTCGGAAACCTTGCTCCGGGGCGGTGCTCCGATCGGACCAGGTGTGCCCAAGGAAATTCAGCCACCGAGCCCTATATTGCGGGCCATAATGTACTTCTTTGCCATGCTGCAGCTGTCAAGTTATACAGAGATAAATTTAAGGTCCATTTTATTATTTCAATTACATATATATATATATATAATCTATATTATTTAGATGAAAAAATTATAAATGATGTTATTTTGAGTTTAATTAACTTCATTTTAGATTAATTATAACGTGTCTTTCAGCAGAAGGAAATTATATATTTTAGCTAATGATTAAAATATAACAATCAAATATAGTTATGATATCAACTTGTATATAATAGTCAGATCTCTCAAGAAGACAAGTCTCTTTTGCTATAATTTTAATTACTTAATATGATTATTTTTTAATTTCCACGATTTATAATTGCTTCTTTCCAAAATTACTTAGTATTAAAATCCAAAATATTTACATTTGACTATGAAATATAAATTTAAGAAATGTTATTGAAGCTTAAGGCATTGTGTGACAGGCAATCCAAAAGGGTCAAATTGGAGCAATTGTAGTTACTACGTTTATGGTTCCATATTCCAATAGCAAACTCGATATAAGAGCTACCCAACGAAATTTTGACTTCCAGTTCGGATGGTAAGTGCTCGAAAATCTCAATATATCCCATATAATAATTATTAAAATGTAAAAAGACCAACATGATCTAATAGTGTTGGATAAGGAGAGAATTAATACTCTCGATAAGAGTATAGACTAACAGTGTAACATAGATAAATTGATTTCGAATTTTTTAATTAAACATATGATATTTTTCAAGGTTTACCGAACCTATAGCCCGTGGAGAATACCCCGAGATCATGCGGTCTATAGTTGGCGATAGACTCCCAAGATTCACCAAGGAAGAGAGCGAATTGCTAAAAGGGTCCTACGATTTTTTGGGACTAAACTACTACACAGCCATTTATGTCGCCCATCTCTCGTCTCCGAATACCGTCAATATTAGCAGTTCAACCGATAGTATGGTTCAACTTTTAGGTGAGTATCAGTTTTACTTGAATATTTTCTTTCTTCGGTAATTATGTCATCGGGGAGAAACCAAAAATATATATGTTACCATAGAAAAACCAACTTACATGAGGAATTAAGTTACTTTCTCTTGTTTCTTTTTTATCTTATTATTAGAAATTTGGGTTGAATACTAAAGTTTATTAAATAGTTAATAGAAGAGTGAAGTTAAAAAGTTGGAATAGTCTGAGAGAATGAAGTGGAATTTATCGGGAAATATTAATACTCCAGGACTCTTTACTTTGATTGATTGATTTTGTAATAATACGTATTTATTTTGTTATTCTTGAAATTTTTGCAGCTGAAAAAGATGGAGTACCAATTGGCAAACCGGTATGCTCTAAAACAAAGAATTCAATAACATAGAGGGCTTAGATTTGTTAATTTAGAAATTCATTACAAAACTTTTGAGCAAAGTTTTAGGTTTTAGGCAAATCAATTACTATTGCAAGTGAATTTTAAATTCAATCTGTCGATTTAAAATTTTAAAATTTTGAACACTGATTGTGATTCATAAGTGAAATGATATATATCCATCCAAAAAATAACCTTAGCAATTCCGAATCAAATTTTCATATTCCGCATGTTACCCGTTTTTTGTAAAATTTATCGAGCTAATGATTTCCAGACGGGAAACGGCTTCTTCTCCTATCCGAAAGGCCTCTACGATCTCCTAGTCTACATTAAGGACAAATACAACAATCCCACTATTTACATTACTGAAAATGGTACGTAAGAAACTTGGACTCCAAAATATTTTATTGAACTAAGTGTGTGTAGTACATATTTTTCTGAATTATTCTTTGGTTATGATCAGGTTACGGTTCACGAAACAATGGTAAAGATGAAATTGAGGATCCATGGAGAGTTGAGTTTTACAAAGTTCATCTTCGAGCACTTCTACAAGCAATCGAGTAAGCTCTTAGATAACGTCCCCGGCTTCAAGTTTTATATAAGATTCTTTGTTTATAACTAGCAACTCTATGCGGACAAGTTTGGTGGAATAATTTAGATATCATATCAAAACTAAGAACTAATGAAATTAGTTTGAGTAAGATTTTCTTATTAACTGCAGCAAGGGTGTGAAATTGAAAGGCTTCTTCGCATGGTCGTTTCTGGACAATTTCGAGTGGTCTTCGGGCTTCACCGTTCGATTCGGGATTTACTTCGTGGATTACGAGAATGGGCTCAAAAGAATTCCCAAGCGGTCAGCCATTTGGTTCAAAAGATTCCTCCAGAAGAATTAGGAGGACTTGGGCTTAGGTTTGGGCTTGGCTTGACCTACCCCACCAGCGGAAAGCCGTTTGAATAATATAGCCCAGCTGTTTTAAAGACCATAGTTCAATTTCCTGAAATAAAAAAAATGTCTTATTATGTAAACTTTTTCACCTACTTTTATGTTCGTGCGTTATTGTCGTCGATGCCCCCATTTCTCGTAGATATAATAAAGCACACTCAACTTTCTTCCATTTCTCGTAGATATAATATAATAAAGCACAGTCAACTTTCTTCCATTCACAAGTCCCTTCACAACGAGCCAGATCTGATTTGGACCCAATTTAATTTGAGAAACCGAAATGAAACTAGCTCACTTTTATATCTTCTAACTTCATTCGATCAAATAACCCCTTTGCAAAGGGGTCAAATCACTATTTCATACTGAAGCTGCGGTCTTGATATGATAAATTAGACTTAGGTACTAGATAATTGAAATTAAATACTACTAATAATATGCATAAACAATAACTACTAAAGGGAAAAGTTCATGGTACAATTTTTTTCATTCGAGCAGACAATACCAATTCCCCTAGGATTCAAGCATGAGGAGGGTAAGTGGGAAAAGGGCTACTTTGGACCGGAGGGTAGGTGGTGTTATTCTGAGGCGCCGGCGGATAATTCGGCAAGGAAGCACAACTAACATGGAGGTCGAAATCGCACTCCGAACACGAGTACGAGAATCCGTGGCCGGCAAGGCTGCAAGAGTTGCAAAAATATGTGTTGGACTGATAAGTAGGAAATGGAACCAAAGTCAATGGGTGCATGGGGTGGGACGGGTGCTTGATCGATCGTGCGGCCCGATAACATTGTTCATGTAGGAAGTATCGACAGTTCCAGCATGTGTAAACGTCTCCCTGGGCCGGTGTCTTGCACCCGGAGCACTCGGTGTTGTCGTATACTCGATGTAGTACTAGAGGGTGCTCGTGGCTAAAATGCTTGAAATCCATCTTTGGTGATGAGTATGTGTTTTATTGATGTGTAGATTTGATGGGATCAAATGGTATATAAAGAAAACTTTTGTCAACCATTTGGTTTGTGAATCAGGCTTGGATTAAACAAATGTGAATACATTGGGTATACCATCGCCAAGTTGTTATGCGTATGGCGTTGAATTTGTCATGGTTGACTTGTGATTCTTGTTATTCTTTCCATGATCTTTCCGAGTCCTTGAGATCTGTTTTGATTGTTATTGTATTTGGAATTCTATATAGATGAGTACATGAGGTGATGTGCTGATATTGGAAACAGTATAAATGAAATTGGGTTTCTTATGTTCTTTTTTATTTTGAGTCGAGGAGTTTATTCCAGTTGAGTCTTGATATCGAATTAACTGGTACATTTTTGTGATGATTCGATCGGTTTTTTCAAATAGAATTGGTTTTATATAAACTTGTTTGTAATTGAGGAACCAATTGTGACCTAGAGATATACTTATTTATTATTATTTTGATATATATAATCACGAGCTCGTCTATGTTATATTTAGCGTTTGCGTTTAACACTCACATTATGGAATATTTTAATCCTAAGGAGTGAAAACAAATCGAAATAATACTCAAGATGTAGCATTTATCCATTTATATATGTGGATCATAATTGTCGGTACACATATAAATCAAAGTAAGTTTATTTCGAAATACATATATATCAATTGCAATATGAAATGATGTGAATATAAACGTAGAGTTTACTCGCAATTTGAGAGTTGACTGACTCTTAAAACGTAGTCGTCGTGCTTGAACATTGATGAAGTTATTAATATTATTATTATTATTATTATCATTGAGATTGTTTTTATAAAGGTACTTTATTCAAGATTATGGGCAGTATCTCTTGACTTTTCCACCAATTTTTTTAAAACGGCATCGGTGAATAATTTTGTTTGGGAACAAGAAAATAAATGACTAATTTAAATGTGTTTGAATACGTGGGAAGGTTGACATATAGTTTCAGATACAAAGCCTTTTCATTGGCCCATTCTTTAAAATAAAAAACATTTTATGTAAAAAAACAAAATCTTTAAGGTATTTGGAATCTTTGCAACCTGGAATTTCAAATTTAATTATTGAAGCTAATCTGGAAGTAGATCAACTGGACCATATAGCTGAAAGCATATAATATGAGGTGATCTAATCTGTTGTGTAGAATAACAAGTTCAACGAACAAATCAAATTGAACAAAAACAACTCAAGATAGAACAAAACAAGTTCAAACAAATCAGCTCATAACGATAAGTCATTCATAGAAATTCAAGATAAGAGGAGCTTTAGCTGAACTAGTTCAAAGAAATGACAAGTACGAAAAGTTAGAACTTTTTAAGAGTCTTTTCAAATGAATATTCTCTTGTATCCATCGTCCATAATAAATCTGAAAAATAAATACAAAGAAAAAGATATAGATAAGAAGATTAGAATCGAGAACTGAAAAGATAGAATTTTACATAAACACATCATCTTGATGAGAGCATTTCTCATTGTGTGATGATACATTTGAAAGTATACATGTAACACATAAAATCCCACAATCACTCACATATATATGAGAGATGAGCTAATTAAACAAATTATATGAGTGAGTCTTCACACAAATACGTAAATCATTATGTTTGTAGTCTTGCAATAAAGATAAACATATGTAGCATGGAATCTAAGAGTCTTATTAGGACATGTGATAAGTTTCAGCTGATATGAGTTTGTACAACTGTTGTATAAATCAAAGTCTTCTAGTATATTGATTTCAGATTGAAAGAAGGGAAAACATAGAAGGGTTACCTTCGAACTTACATAAACAAATTCATGTGTTTTTAACTTTACAGCTCTATTTTTACATGCATTGTTGGAGCATTTCAGATGACTCAAAATGCTTCAACTAATCTGATTTCACATACTTGAGTACTTTCCAAATATTTTACAAATTGATTGTTAGATAATTATGTCGAGTATTTTCCAATTGGTCTGTAAACGAAACTCGATTTAATTTTTCAACTCTCAAAACATTCCAAAAACCCGAGTTACTACAACTCAACTATTGTCATTTATTGTTTAAAACTTTAAACGAGTTTGGATTAAATGATACCAACAACGATAGTGAATATTATTGTAGCGAGTAAAATAAATCTTGTTAGGATCGAAAATAAGGCTCGGGAGTTCAGAGGGAGGTGATTGAACTCCTTTGTTAATTTTAACAAAAATATGTTTTCAAAATATTTTACAGCTCGTAACTAACCTCTAAACCGAGTTACTAGCTTGGAGGGTTCTCATTGATATACTGTTGTATCGTGTAATAAAATATTTATGCGGAAAAACATGATTCAACAGTGTAGTTAATAAGTGTAAACATAAAGCTAAGAGTCAAGAATTTGTTTCTGGAAGTTCAGAGTTTAATCTCCTACGTCTCCCCTTCTTCCACGCAGGAATGATCCACTAGAAGATTTGATCTGTATAGACCCGATCCAACAACCCTTAAGCTACGAGAACTCCTAGTCCCAATTACACAACAACTCGCAGGCTGTGTGACTAACTAACTAACGCTTCTTTTACGTCTCAGTGAGAAATACTACAATGAATGTTTGTGTTTGTGATTCACTCCCCCATTTATACAACTCATCTCTCGAGACTGTGAGTGAACTGTGTGTGAGAATTTTACAGTGTAAGATCACACTCTCGACAGTTTTCTCACATACTGGGAAGTGCTTCTGTCGAAGCTGATAACTCATTGTCTTCCCTGAACTGTGCAGTGGAATATTCATTGAAGCTCTCGGCTTGTGCACCAGCTCACACCTGGGCACGAGACCAGCTATCACCTAATTGTGCAAACTTTCGACTATGCACAGCTTTCTGTTTTTCTGTTATGTGCCTCTCTGCACTTGTGTTATGTTTTCGCTCATATGTCCATTCTGCTATGTTGTTTGGTTCAACACACTCTATACTTCTTGTTGTCTGCTCGATGTATATAAAGCCTCTTGTGCAATTCTATCCGTTGGACACAAAGTTTTAGCCGTTGAAAAGGCTTCTGTAAAGTTCTGACAGAGTTGTACCTTGTGTCCTTTATCATTAAATACATTTGTAGGTTTTGTTGACTTTGAGCTCTCTACATTAAATGCTCTGCAGCCATTGCTGACTTTAAGCATGTGGATTTCGTACCTGATATTTGATAATACAGCAAATCGATGTGAACTCACAATACAGTCTTCTCAATACATGTGTTCAAACTGCTTTGCTCCGAGCTGGTCTGGTCTGAGTTGGTTTATTTTCTGAGCTGATTGCTCCTTCATTTGTTCTGTTCTTGAACTGCTCTGATCTGTTCTACTCTGCGTTCATATCTTCTCTAAGCTGCTCTAAATTTCTCTAAGCTGATCGACTCACTGTCGTTTCTATATTAAGTTGTTCTGTTCAGTTTGTCCTTGAGCTGGTCTGTTCTGTTATCTTCTAAACAGGTCTATTCGTATCTCGTTGTTCTATGTTGTACCAGCTTAGGCGTTCTCAGATGTTCTCAACATATTCTGCTCTGAGCTGTTCAAAAATAGAACTGACATATAACCACCGCTGAAAATGTCTGAGCTACTTATCTGAGTTGTTCGCACTGATCTGATTTATTTTACGCTCTGAGCTGATCTGATCTAATTCCGTGCTTCTAATATAATCTAAGATTATCTGAAATGTGCTGCTAAGGTCTAAGCTGGTCTGTTAGTATCTCGTTGTTCTGCACTATACCAGCTTAGAGGTTCTGTGTGCTGATCTTCCCATGCTCTACATACTATTAGCTGAAATCTGCGTTGCACTTCATCTCTGAGCTGAACGTTGTTCTTCCTAAGCTGATCTGGACTCATTATTATTCATTTTCTTCTTCTTCTTCTTCTTCGCACAACTGATCTGCTAGTCTTCTGCTGGTCTTCTACTGACCAGCTTGGCGATCTGCTGGACCAGTGTAGCGGTCTGCTCCTCTGCTGACCAGCTCGCGTCCTGTGCACTGTTCCAGCTGGCGTCCGATCTGGTTCAGTTTACCCGTGCACTTGATCTAAACTGTTAGAAACATATCAGCAGGTTTTGTGTATATCAAAATTAAGATTCTGATCTGTCAACACTGATCCGACAATCTTCCACTTTTTGATTTATTCAAACCCTGAATATATATGAAACACAAAAAATAGTTATACAAATATTTCTCTCCCTTTTTGTGGGTATCAAAAAGGGTTTCGAAATCTTGTCTCCCACTTAATATTTAAAACAAAACTCCCCCTAAAAACAGCACGGGGTTTTCAATTTTCGAAAAGAAAATAATTTTGCAGGGACGACAGTTTGCAGAAAGAGAGAAAGCAGTAAACATGGTATGAGTTTTAAAAACAGATTATGTGCTACTAAGTTATAAAACCTTTAAAACGATTTTGTAGCACATAGTGTTTCCGCAGAAAAAGGCTATCAGAGCTGAAAACATTTTAAAACCGTTAAAAATTTTCAATTTAAAATGCACTTTCAATAACAACCTTCTCTGATATCACTTGTTAGGATCGAAAATAAGGCTCGAGATTTCAGAGGGGGGGTTGAATGATCTCCTTTGCTAATTTTAACTAAAATCTGTTTTTAAATATTTTACAGCTCATAGCTAACCTTTAAGCACAGTTACCAGCTTGGAGGGTTCTCAGTGATATGATGTTGTCTCGTGTAATAAAATGTTTATGCGGAAAAACACGATTCAAGAGTGAACAGTTAATAAGCGTAAACGTAAAGATAAGAGTCAAGAATTTGTTTCTAAAAGTTCGGAGTTTAATCTTCTACGTCTCCTCTTCTTCCACACAGGAATGATCCACTAGAAGATTTGATCTGTACAGACCCGATCCAAAAGCCCTCAAGCTGCAAGAACTCCTAGCCCCAATTGCACACTAGCTAGCAGGCTGTGTGACTAACTAACTAACACTTCTTTTACATCTCAGTGAGAAAGGCTACAATGAATGTTTGTGTTTGTGATTCACTAACTAATCTATACAGCTCATCTCTCGAGACTGTGAGTGAATCTGTGTGTGAGAATTTTATAGTGTAAGCGCACTCTCTCGACTATTTTCTCACACAATGGGAAGTGCTTCTGCCTAAGCTGATAACTCATTGTCTTCCCTGAACTGTGCAGTCGAATATGAATAACTCATTGAAGCTCTCGGCTTGTGCACCAGCTCACACCTGGGCACGAGACCAGCTTGCACACAACTGTCACCTAAGTGTGCAAACTTTCAACTATGCACAACTTTCTGTTTTCTGTTCTGTGCATCTCTGCACTTGTGTTCTGTTTTCGCTCATATGTCCATTCTGCTATGTTGTTTGGTTAAACACACTCTATACTACTTGATGTCTGCTTGATGTATATAAAGCCTCTTGTGCAATTCTATCAGTTGGACACAAAGTTGTAGCCGTTGAAAAGGCTTCTGTAAAGTTCTGACAGAGTTCATTGTATCCTTTATCATTAAATGCATTTGTAGGCTTTGTTGACTTCTAGCTCTCTACATTAAATGATCTGCATCCGTTGCTGACTTTAAGCATGTGGATTTCGTACATGATAGTTAACAATACAACAAATCAGTGTGAACTCGCAATATAGTCTTCTCAATACTTGTGTTCAAACTGCTTTTCTCCGAGCTGGTTTATTTTCTGAGATGGTTGCTCCTTCATTTGTTCTGCTCTGATATGTTCTGCTCTTCGTTCATATATGCTCTAAACTGCTCTAAGCTGATCGACTCACTGTTGTTTCTATTAAGTTGTTTTGTTCGGTTTGGACCTGAGCTGGTCTGTTCTGTTATCGTCTAAGCTGGTATGTTCGTATCTCGTTGTTCTGTGCTGTAACATCTTAGGCGTTCTCAGCTGTTCTCAACGGATTCTGCTAGCTGTTCACATAGAACTGACATATAACCCTCGCTGAATCTGTCTGAGCTGCTTATCTGAGATGTTCACACTAATCTGATTTGTTTTACGCTCTGAGCTGATATGATCTGATCCGCACATCTAATCTAATATGAGCTTATCTGTTCTAACCTGAATTGTAATCTAAACTCTCAACTGTGCTGCTAAGGTCTAAGATGGTCTGTTAGTATCTCGTTGTTCTGCATTGTACCAGCTTAGAGGTTCTCTGTGCTGATCTTCCTCTGCTCTACACACCGTTAGCTGAAATCTGCGCTGCACTTCATCTCTGAGCTGAACGTTGTTCTGTCTGAGCTGATCTGAATTGCTTACTGTTAATTTTCTTCTTCTCCTTCGCACAGCTGATTGCTGGTCTTCTAGCTTGGCGGTCTGCTGGATGTCCTCTGCTGACCAGCTAGCGTCCTGCGCACTGTTCCAGCTGGCGTCCGATCTGGTTTAGTTTACCTGTGCACTTGATCTAAAATGTTAAAAACATTTCAATAGGTTTTGTGTATATCAAAATTAAGATTATGATCTGTCAACATAGATCTAACAATCTAGTGTTGCATTACATTATAATAAAAATAACAAAAATAAAGTAAAAACACATTAAAGAGCGCTCAAAATTTTAATATCCAGCCACGTAGTTTAAAATCTTGCAACATCCATGTTTATGTATTATGTAACTCTTTAACACATGACAAATTTAGTTGTTTAAACAATTTGATCCCAAAATATAAGTTAAAAAAGTAAACACCAATCAAATTCAAGTAGTCCAATAAATATCCAATTTTTTCTTTTAGGTCCATATTTGCGCACAAAAAGACAAATCAAAACCATTCTTCCATGTTCTGGTGCCAGTTCCCTCATAAATGTGACAAAAACAGTTCACATGTGAAGGACAATCTCTCTTATCTACGAGAGAGACAAAGTATGGGCAATATAAATAAAGAAATTGGAGTCATAGTTTGAATGGCTGCTACTGATTTGGGCACAGACTTCAATAAAATAAGTTTTTATCTTATAAGTGAAACTAATACCGATGATACCGAACCAGCATAAAGAAAGTTGTAGAAGGTATTTTTCAACGTGGAATTGACATAAATTTGAGACTTGATACTATTGATGACACCATTTTCTGGAAAATAATCAATAAGAAGAAATGAATAATCGTAGAAGTTCTGGAATCTTGTCCTCAGATGTCCATGAATCATGTGAACATCACTTGCAGATTTTGTATAGAGTCTTAGAAAACTTGCTGCCAGAAACGCAAAAGCCAACACGATTGTAATATTCTTTACCATCTTCTGGAAAATCGATAACCCTTATGGTTGTTGGGTGAGCAGCCATCAATGTACTTTCACTTATTTGGTCAAACTCTTCTTCTTCTCCAATTAGTTCAGCTGGTACATTACCGAAGATAAAATCATCATAGACATCTTTCAAATTGTAAGCAAGCAACATCAGTTTGCAGATTGATTGACTTGTGACATTTCCGTTAATGAGTCAAATATTTCATCTCCAAGATTAAAGATGTGATCGTCACTTGCGAATCGATACATATTATAACATTTTCTTGGCCCTGGTCGAAGATCTTCCATTGTTGGAGATTTTGAGCTCTCCCGGTAGTGCGGTTCATAAGATCAAACTTAGTTTCTTTGGGGCCTATTGGAGCTGCCCTGATTCGATTTAATCTCTCCGCTTGTTCATTCATTATCATGGGACCGGAACAGCACCAACAGGTGCCAGAAGTACTTTTTCAGTATGTACAGTAGATTGTGGATTTGCATTTTGTCCGGAGGTTTGTTGGTAGTGAAGACTTCCAGATTCCCCATCTTTGGATTTTCGAAGCTGTTCGAGTAGAGCTTCTCGGAATTCACCTATACTGGTAATTTCTGGATGGCAAGTTATGTTACCTTAGTCTCGTTGAGGGTTCCTGTAGCCGGAAGGGCATGAAGTTTATACTTTATCATAAAGTAGAGTGTTGCTCTCCATTCTAGGAACACACCGGCCCACTCTTTCTTACGGTCCAGAATATTCAAACTCCGTCCAAAAGAATGGATTACTGCGTGTTCCTCGATGAAAGTATGAGGAAACATGTTATAATACCCATCAATTCATCACAAATCATGGGATCCACATACCTCGTATACATTATATTAACACTCTATTTCTCTTACATTCATTTTAACATTAACACTTATTATTTATGAAGCTCACTGTCTACTCAATCATTATCATTTTAATTTCATATTAAAATAAATATATTTTTATTTTATTTACAATGTATATAGGATTATATTAAGTTTAATTTATATTAATACTATTTAATTATTTATAGAATATCATTTATTTAAAATATAAATTTTTATAATTAATTGAAATAAACAAATATAAGATCGAAAAAGGTCACATACAACAAAAATAAATAATTCACGTAAAATAGTAAATTTAATATTGTTGCTATGTTGTGCCCAAATATGCTCAACTAAGTCGACACGAAGTTGGTGATGCAGTTGGTTGTCACGTAATTCGAAATTTCTTCGTAAGTAATCACGAAATCCTCGGGTTGATCTATTAATCAGTTGTACTTGTTCGTCACCTTCATCTTCGTTCCAATTCGTCACATTACCTCCCTCATCTTCAACAATCATGTTGTGTAAAAGAACGCATGCTAACATAATATGCCTTAATTTTTTCCAGTACCAATAACGAGCTGGACCTCTAATAATTGCCCAACGAGCTTGTAGGACCCCAAATGCCCGTTCGACGTATTTTCTTGCAGACTCTTGTCTTTTTTTAAATAATCTCCTTTTCGATCTTCCGGATAAGGAAAAGCTTTCACGAAAGTAGCCCATTCAGGATATATTCCATCGGTTAAATAATAATATTTTGTATACAGAGTGTCATTCATCGTGAAATTAATATCTGGTGCAGTTCCCTGCAATATGGTATTGAATAAGGGAGACTCGTATAAGACGTTAATATCATTACGTGAACCGACGACCCCGAAGAACGCATGCCATATCCACAAGTCTTGAGATGCGACCGCTTCAAGCACGATTGCTGGTGACCCATGTCCTCTTGTAAACTGTCATTTCCAAGCAACTGGACAGTTTTTCCATTCCCAATGCATACAATCAAGACTCCCCAACATCCCAGGGAATCCATGCCTCTCTTCATGCATATGAAGAAGACGTTGTATATCGTTAGCATCCGGCCTTCTCAAGTATCGATCAGCAAATAGTTCAACCCCACATATTGGCAGAAATTGAAAAGACACTTTATTGAAGTTGATTCACCCATACGTAGGTACTCGTCAAGATTATCAGCAGGGACTCCATAAGCTAGTTGACGAATCGCAGCCGTGCAGTTTTGTAGTGGTGACAAGCCTTTTCTCCTTGATGCATCATCCCTCTGCTGAAAATATAATGAATGATTTTGAAGTGCATTAACTATGCGAAGGAATAAATCTCTGCTTATTCAAAACCGTCTTCGGAATATTGGATCTGGATATACCAGGTTTGTGGAGAAAAAATCATCAAAGAGCCTCGTATGCCCGGCTTCACGGTTTCTTTCGATAAACCTTCTTCTTCCCCTCATCTCGTAATTATTTTGATATGATTCAAAAATTTGTTGGCTTTGCTGAAACATCAATAACATTAGTTGTTCTCCAGGATCACAAGATTGTTCATCATGTTGAGCTTGGTTTTCCTCTTCGCTACACGAGATAGAGCTGGAGTTGGTAGAATATTGAGACATTTTGACAGAAACTATTTGAAGTTTATATGAGGTGGATGCTTTACATCGTGCTCATATATATAGATCGAGACATTCCAACGGTTTGTTCAACGACTAGTTTTACAACGGCTAGTTTCAACGGCTAATTTGTAATGGCTAGTTTGTAACGGCTAGTTTTTACAACGGTTAGTACAACGGCTAAATTGAAATTATAAAATGATAGTACAATTATAATAATTAAAAATAACTTCAAATTATAAACTTTGAAAAACAGTAATAATAATAAAATGGGCAAGCGGAAATATTTCAGAGATTCCATCTCTCGCTAATGTCCTGACATAGACTTTCATGAATGATTAGCTGCTGCGCTGACATTTGTGAAGTATCCTTGTTAAGTATTTCATACTCCATCAGCATGATTGCACGATTTTTAATCTTTACATACAGAAATTTTGTGCCCCGTTCGCTAATATAATAACAGTTCTGGATTTTAAACAATTTAAATAAAATTTAAACAACGGGTGTTTAAGTTGTTACCTGTCTGGCGACTAGGCGCCTGACTTCGACTATTCATCCAATGGAAATAGCCCTTCTTTGGTTGCTCCTAATCCGGTCCACGATCGATTTTCCAATTCCTTCGTTGGAGTGCACTAGAACCCCAATGAAAATTTTGCGAGCAAAATCTCCTCGTCGGGACGATCGCAGCGAAGTGCGACGGCAGCGGCGGCGGCCATGACGCGGCGGCGGCGGCCATGACGCGGCAGCGGCGACTGGAGAAGGGAGAGAGGGGGGAGTTTGGTAAATAGCTTTTTGGTTTGTCTTTAACTCGACCCCATGCCATCCTATTTATAGATAATTTCGCGGGCCTAAGTTGGTTAACGGGGCTCTTGTCAGGCACATGCCCAATACAACCAACTTTAAATCCAACGCTGTGGTTTCATCATAACTCCGATCGACGATCAGATCGGACCGATCTTCATAGATTCTAAAACCGTACATTATGATATGAAAATAATTTTTTAGACCACCTAATCTACAAATAGCATATTAACCCATGAAGTTGCAGATGAATGACAATACAGCCATAGCAACTTTTGAAAGTCATACTTCCAATTATTTCTCCTATCATACTCAACAATTTGAGTTCCTTGTCTGTACGAGAATTGGCAAACCAGTACACTGTGTGACCCTCAATGGTTCAATAATACAGCTAGCCGTGAGTTCACAACTCATTGTGAATCCAAAATACATTTTCTGATCTATCCATCGGACCATGGTAAAGCGCCTAGAAATATCGCCCCATGATCCCCTAGGTATCACTGATAGTGTCTGCAAGAACCAGTTGGTCATGATTAGCGTATAGTACGGTCCTTTCATCACATATATCACTATCGAATCAACGACCATTGGTAAATTGAGAGTCGTTATAGATTCGATAGACATGCATACATCTTGGAGATCATAATAGCGACATCACAAGTGCTGTTAGGTAAACTCATTTACACTAAAGCACAAGAGTACTCTGGCCAGAGATTTGTCACACTATTATCTCCCCAGACAGCATAGGATATCCACACACTAGGACGAGCGGTGAATCCTCGACAACAAGGCATCGACTCCTATATGCTTCGTGACCTCACCCAATCTCGACACCTGATGACCCTCACGGAGTCAGTAAACGAGTCAAAGTGAGGTGACTAATCATGTAGAGTCTCATTGATGTTTCGAGTGGTAAGGACTAATCCATACAATCAAGACCTCGGACTCTCCACTCGATAAATGGTAACCACTTGAAGAATCCGAATGAGGGTAGTTCGATAGTTCGCCAGGCAAACCATCCATCTTCATGCTCAGAACATCATAATGTCCCTACCAATGAAACATGGTACATCATATCGCAAACCCTAGTCTCAAACTCGGGTGGTCTTATCCTCATTTTTGACGGTCCGATCGACTAGGAACAAGTTTAGAATACACAGTGACTATTAGATGTATTTCATGACAGCCATCATATTCACTGTCACATCTAACATACACTATGGTGCATTCTAGGTCTTTATCCAACACAATTGTGAACATTAACATAATAACGACGATAAAGAATGTCATAGTCAATGTGAATTTCATAAACAAATATTATTTTACACAAAGAGTCATCAAAGCCCACACGCCACAAGTTGGTTAGTTAGCAACAGCGGACGCTTCGATTTTTTTTTTTTTAAAATAATTTGTCACCGTCCGCTGCCACCAGGCGCTGACGGTGACATTTTTTTTAAAAAAAAATAGCAGCATCCGCTTTCCTTACGCGTGGACGCTGCTTGATATTTAAAAAAAAAATTTGATGTGACATTACGAGCGTCACATTGTGTAAGGCCCGAACATCGATTTTAGTAAATTGAAGTTCCAGATGATAGATTTTGATGAAACTTGATTATGAGTTAGGATTTCTTCTGGACGTGTTGGGTGATTAAGGAATTTGGCATCGTCGAATTTCGATAAGTATTGGGACCAGACGAAGCGATTTGATAAAATCGTTCAGCAGCAGGTTACTGTAGCAAAGTCAATGCGGGTCAACAATACTGTAGCTTGCGACTGGTTGAATTTTGAATTCCAGTCGTTGCACTTGTTCTCGTTGCTGCTGGTAGTAGACGCGCATATACAAGATTCAATGATGAAGTGCCACGTGTAGGTTACTGTTGTACATGTGGGAACCAGCTGCAGGAGTTTCTTTGTGCACCAGCTGGTTTGTATTCATGTGTCGACTGGTTTTGATGATGTAGGCGCGACGTCGTCGTTTTACTTGTGAACGCAAATCAGTCGAGGCGAGTATGAGAGATTTGGTTCCAGCCGAGGGAGCAATACGATGTCGTTTTGACTTATGAAACAGGAATCTCGATACGATGCCGTTTTGAATAAATTAGAGAAATCAGTCGTTGGAATATTAGAGCGACCAGCTGCTGGTTTTCTTTCAATGAAGAATTGATACCAGACGTTGGTACGTTACGACGTCGTTGGAATTAATTGTTACGACATCGTTTCGATTTTCGAAGGGCTGCGACTGGATTCTTGTCAGGTGGTATCAGAGCTGATTAAACCTTTAAGATACTGAATTAAGATAGATGAGTGGGGTAGATTGATTTATCCTGATTAATCTCATAACCATTGATTGCATGCTTGTGTGGTATATGGCTTACTGTTTTGAATTTATATCACTTGATTATTGTGATAAAAATGGTAAGAGTATACTTAGAAGTTGAAAGAATTACATGCTCTTTGAGAAGAGAATAAGTAGCATGTATTGAATTACCCCTGAATCAGAACTTGATCTCTTGAGAAGCAATATATTCATGAATGTTACTCAGAGGAGGGACTGAGACTGACTTATTAGCAATTGATGAGAAAATTTGATCAGTCTGTTTGATTTTTAGATATGCCTCCTCGAAGAGCAACTAATAGACAGACTGAGCAGGGTAGTATATCGACTGATGTACTGAATGCCGCTGCTACCCCGATGGAAACCTTGTTGAAACGATTTCAGTCTTTTAAACCACCGACTTTGACAGGAACCAAAAGTGCGATAGACTGTGAAAACTGGTTAGAAGATATAGAACAGTTATTTGAAGTGCTTGATTATACCGATGATCGTCGGGTGAAATTAATTATACACCAGTTGATATAGTACTACGTTCCTTTCTATCACATATATCCCGATCGAATCAACGATCATTGGTAAATCAAGAGTCGTTAGATATCGATAGCAATTCATATATCTTGGAGATCAGAATAGCGACATAACGAGTGCTACAAGGTAAACTCATTTACACTAAATTACAAGAGTACTCTGGCCAGAGATTTGTCACACTATTATCTCCTCAGACAGCATAGGATATCCACGCACTAGGGCGAGCGGTGAATCCTCGACAACAAGGCATCGACTACTACATGCTTTGTGACCTCACCCAATCTCGACACCTGATGACCCTCACGGAGTCGGTAAACGAGTCAAAGTGAGGTGACTAATCATGTAGAGTCTCAATGATGTTTCGAGTGGTAAGGACTAATCCATACAATCAAGACCTCGGACTCTCCACTCGATAAATGGTAACCACTTGAAGAATCCGAATGAGGGTAGTTCGATAGTTCGCCAGGCAAACCATCCATCTTCATGCTCAGAACATCATAATGTCCCTACCAATGAAACATGGTACATCATATCGCAAACCCTAGTCTCAAACTCGGGTGGTCTTATCCTCATTTTTGACGGTCCGATCGACTAGGAACAAGTTTAGAATACACAGTGACTATTAGATGTATTTCATGACAGCCATCATATTCACTGTCACATCTAACATACACTATGGTGCATTCTAGGTCTTTATCCAACACAATTGTGAACATTAACATAATAACGACGATAAAGAATGTCATAGTCAATGTGAATTTCATAAACAAATATTATTTTACACAAAGAGTCATCAAAGCCCACACGCCACAAGTTGGTTAGTTAGCAACAGCGGACGCTTCGATTTTTTTTTTTTTAAAATAATTTGTCACCGTCCGCTGCCACCAGGCGCTGACGGTGACATTTTTTTTAAAAAAAAAATAGCAGCATCCGCTTTCCTTACGCGTGGACGCTGCTTGATATTTAAAAAAAAAATTTGATGTGACATTACGAGCGTCACATTGTGTAAGGCCCGAACATCGATTTTAGTAAATTGAAGTTCCAGATGATAGATTTTGATGAAACTTGATTATGAGTTAGGATTTCTTCTGGACGTGTTGGGTGATTAAGGAATTTGGCATCGTCGAATTTCGCTAAGTATTGGGACCAGACGAAGCGATTTGATAAAATCGTTCAGCAGCAGGTTACTGTAGCAAAGTCAATGCGGGTCAACAATACTGTAGCTTGCGACTGGTTGAATTTTGAATTCCAGTCGTTGCACTTGTTCTCGTTGCTGCTGGTAGTAGACGCGCATATACAAGATTCAATGATGAAGTGCCACGTGTAGGTTACTGTTGTACATGTGGGAACCAGCTGCAGGAGTTTCTTTGTGCACCAGCTGGTTTGTATTCATGTGTCGACTGGTTTTGATGATGTAGGCGCGACGTCGTCGTTTTACTTGTGAACGCAAATCAGTCGAGGCGAGTATGAGAGATTTGGTTCCAGCCGAGGGAGCAATACGATGTCGTTTTGACTTATGAAACAGGAATCTCGATACGATGCCGTTTTGAATAAATTAGAGAAATCAGTCGTTGGAATATTAGAGCGACCAGCTGCTGGTTTTCTTTCAATGAAGAATTGATACCAGACGTTGGTACGTTACGACGTCGTTGGAATTAATTGTTACGACATCGTTTCGATTTTCGAAGGGCTGCGACTGGATTCTTGTTACGACTGGATTCTTGCTGCGACTGGTTGTTACTGCGACTGGTTGTTGCTTCTGCTGTATAACAAGAGAATGATAATTCCAGTCGAGGGAATGAAATATGACTATTTTGAACAGCGACTGAGTTTGTTTAACGATATGTATAAAAGTCGAAATCTGGGTTTCGAAGCGGTGTGAGTATATCTTAAGTTGATAAATGAATACTCAGAATGACACGTGGAGTCATATCAATTGCATTGGAAATTCCACAGAAACCAGAGACTTTCACGTATAAATAAGATTGAATTCGACATACTGGGAACACCTTGATTACAGATATTGTACTGTGACGTTCTCAGGAAGTGTTGAAACAGAGTTGGAGTGAAGTACTTTGAAGCAGAGGATAGTGAAGGTATAATTGGACAACAAAGTCAGGGACTAGATCACTCAAGGATTTCAGTCTTTTAAACCACCGACTTTGACAGGAACCAAAAGTGCGATAGACTGTGAAAACTGGTTAGAAGATATAGAACAGTTATTTGAAGTGCTTGATTATACCGATGATCGTCGGGTGAAATTAATTATACACCAGTTGCATGGTATTGGGAAAATTTGATGGGTGGCAACGAAGAAAGCACTGGAAAATCAGGGCACAGTGGTTACTTGGACAGTGTTTAGAACCGATTGTTACCAGAGATTCTTCCCAGTTTCTTATCGGAAGGATAAAGGAGCAGAATTTGTGAATTTGAAACAGGGGCAATTGAATATTGAAGAGTATGTTTCCAAGTTCACGAGCTTGCTCAAATTTGCTCCACATGTTGCTACCAACGATGAAGCACAAGCCGATCAGTTTATAAATGGGTTGAATCCAGATGTGTTCACCTTGGTGAATACTGGGAGACCCAATACTTTTGCGGATGCACTTAATCGCGCAAAAGGCGCAGAAGCTGGATTACTAAGGCAACGACGAGCACAATTTGTGCCACTAGCAGCAAGATCATCACAGGAGAATCCACAGATTCCACCACCCCCTCGATTTGATGCTGGAAGCAGCAGTAGTGGGAAGAAGCATTTCTTTAAGGGAAGAGGAAAGCAATTCAAGCGTTCATGTACCAGTAGCTCCGCTAGTTCGAATGAAACTAAACAGAGGGAAACGGGGCAGACACCCGATGTGTACTGTGCTAAATGTGGAGGACGACATAATACAGAACAGTGTAGAGGAGTATTTGGTCGTTGAAACCTCTGCAATTAACCTGGACATTTTTCAAGAATTTGTCCTCAACGTGGTGTTGAAAGTTCACAGAATTCAGGGGCGGAAATGCAAGGTCCTCTGTACATTCATTTCAAACCCCGAATCAGCAGCAGGGTAGACAAGGAGGGAGCCAGACAAAGAGAAAACCTCCTAAACAACAAGCAAGAGTGTTTGCATTGACTGAGGAGCAAGCATAGGCGGTTCCTGATGATGTGATCGCAGGTAATTGCTATTTGTGTAATTTTCCTGCTTATGTGGTAATTGATACTGGTGCTTCACACACCTTTATTTCGGAACACTTTGTTGTATCACATAACTTACCTGTTGAACCCTTAGCTGAGATGGTATCGGTTTCTTCACCTCGGGGGAAGGGAACGTTATCGATCAAAGTTCTTAGAAATTGTGTACTACAGTTTGAGGGGCATGAGATTGAGATTGATTGTGTGGTGCTTGGATTATCCGATGTTGATGGTAGTGTTGGCATAGATATGTTAACCAAGTACAGGGCAATCGTAGATTGTTTTCAGAAAGTGGTCAGATTCGGACCTGAGAAAGCCGATGAATGGAAATTCTATGGTAAAGGATCACGAGCCAGAATTCCTTTGGTCTCTGCTATTACCATGAATAATCTATTGCAGAAAGGAGCAGAGGGATTCCTGATATATGCAATAGATGTGAAGAATGATAGCCTGAATCTGGTTGATATACCAGTGATTTGTTTTGTGGCTTGAATTGATGCCAGGTACACAACCGATATCAAAAGCACCATACCGAATGGCACCGATTGAATTAAAGGAATTGAAATAGCAGCTGGAGGATCTTCTTGCCAAGGAATACATTAGACCAAGTGTTTCTCCTTGGGGTGCTCCAGTCTTATTTGTGAGAAAGAAAG
>KV016229.1:96415-114663 GCA_001598015.1 Dorcoceras hygrometricum
CTGATGTCTTTCCTGATGAGATTCCAGGATTGCCTCCATATCGAGAGGTAGATTTCAGCATTGAATTGATGCCAGGTACACAACCGATATCAAAAGCACCGTACCGAATGACACCAATTGAACTAAAGGAATTGAAAGAGCAGCTGGAGGATCTTCTTGCCAAGGAATACATTAGCCCAAGTGTTTCTCCTTGGGGTGCTCCAGTCTTATTTGTGAGAAAGAAATATGGATCGATGAGATTGTGTATTGACTACCGGCAGCTGAACAAAGCAACGGTAAAGAATCGATATCCGTTACCTCGAATAGATGATTTGTTTGATCAGTTGCAGGGATAGTCAGTATATTCGAAAATTGATTTGAGATCCGGTTATCATCAGTTGAGAGTTAGAGATGAGGATATATCGAAAACTGCTTTTCGGACGAGAATATAGAAAACTGCTTTTCGGACGAGGATATTATCGTCGTTTTATTCGGGATTTTTCGAAGATTGCAAAGCCTATAACTCAATTGACACCGAAGAATGCACCGTTTGTTTGGTCAGAAGCATGTGAAAACAGTTTTCTTGAATTGGAAAAGAGGTTAAACACCGCACCAGTGTTGACAATTCCTTCGGGTACTGGTGGTTTTACAGTGTATTGTGATACTTCTCACCAAGGATCGGGATATTTATTTGAAATAGCGAGAAAGCCAATTAGAATTTGTGCCATAAGTGCTGAACCTGGGTTATTGATTCGAATAGAGGATGCACAAAAGAGAGATCGGAGCATTCGAAAGTCGGTTGAAATGATTAAATCTGGACATCGGTCGGAGTATAAAGTGAACACGGATGATGTTTTGTATGTAAATAGTAGACTGGTTGTCCCAGATATAGCAAAAATGAAAACAGCAGATATTGAATGAGGCTCATAGAAGTAGATTCAGTGTGCATCCAGGAGGCAGGAGGATGTACAATGATTTGAAGAAGCAGTACTGGTGGAAACAAATGAAGGCAGATGTGGCTAACTTTGTTTCAAAAATATTATTCCTGCTGATGAAGCTGAAATCGATGAAACTTTGAGTTATTGTGAACAACCGATTCAGATACTTGATCGAAAGGAAAAACAACTCCGAACGAAGACTATTCCATTGGTGAAGATTCAATGGAATCGTCATGGAATTGAAGAAGCAACATGGGAAGTAGAAGATGATATGAGGCAGAGATTTCCATTTTTATTCCAGTAAGGTCAGTGTTATTCAGTTTCTATTACTGCATAATTCTTATATACATATCGAAACTGTTGATGAGTTCGAGGACGAACTCATATTTTAGAGGGGGAGAAATGTAAGGCCCGAACATCGATTTTAGTAAATTGAAGTTCCAGATGATAGATTTTGATGAAACTTGATTATGAGCTAGGATTTCTTCTGGAAGTGTTGGGTGATTAAGGAATTTTGCATCGTCGAATTTCACTAAGTATTGGAACCAGACGAAGCGACCAGACGAAGCGATTTAATGAAATCGTTCAGCAGCAGGTTACTGTAGCAAAGTCAATGCGGGTCAACAATACTGTAGCTTGCGACTGGTTGAATTTTGAATTCCAGTCGTTGCGCTTGTTCTCGTTGCTGCTAGCAGTAGACGCGCAAATACAAGATTCAATGAGGAAGTGCCACGTGTAGGTTACTGTTGTACATGTGGGAACCAGCTGCAGGAGTTTCTTTGTGCACCAGCTGGTTTGTATTCATGTGTCGACTGGTTTCAATGACGTAGGCGCGATTTCGTTGTTTTAATTGTGAACGCAAATCAGTCGAGGCGAGTATGAGAGATTGCATATCGAAGAGAATTGAATTGATTCTAATGCCCAGGACTGAGTTGGCCTGATTTTCGAAGCCGGATATGGTTTCGATAGATGAATATTCATGTCAAGATCGTATACGAATCTTGATGGCATCGAACTGCAATGGAATCAATTCTGGGCCCGAAGAGATGAGATAGAATCATGCATTGCATTTTATTTCAGTTGATAGACTGTTATGTGTTTTATTGATATTATTTATACCTGTTGAATTATACTGAGAAATGTTCTCACCGGATTTATCCGGCTGTTGTTATGTTTTGTATGTGTGCATGACAACAGGGAGAAGAGAGAGCTGAATTGAAGGGACCAGGGTAGTGAGAGCTGATTACCAAAGTAAAGGGCGAAGACTAAAAAGTACTAGAGAGTTGCTGCTGGTTTAGTCTTGACATGTTCAATGGTAGTAACACAAAATCGGGTTTTGTAGTGTAATCAGTAGAGGTAATAATGATAGACATTGTACAGTTGTCGTATAATATAAAACCAGCTTTTGGACAATGAATAGTGTTCTGAACAATTTTACGTGACCAGCTCTTGCGCATTTAAAAGAAAAAAAACTACTACTGGATTAGACAAATTAAACTTTTTAGTTTAATTAATCGCCCACATAATGAGATTAGAAGATAATTGTGAGCAGAGAGCCTCACACATTGCTTCACGTGAAGGCAGGCTTTTGCGCGTCAGCATATGCACAAAGCAGACGCTCAAATTTGTTCTTTCTCGTAACAGTTTGGCTATAAATTAGGGAGCACGATGTGTGTTCTTCTAGCAAGCGTCCGCAGCTTACAAAAATCTAATCGTCCGCTCTAAGCTACAGCGTCCGCAGTACAATTACCTTATAAAAAATTTAAAAGTCCGCTCTTCGCTACAGCGTCCGCGCTATCAATTGCAACTCCACCTCTCAGCGTCCACATCATCTCATTTTCGGTGTCCAGCTCAATCAGATTTATCAAGAGTTTGTTTATATATATATATATATCATTCAGATTGTTATTTATAATTTTTTCAGAAATTGTGTATTATATTTTTATTTTTTTGAATTTTAATAATTAAATCCTTGTTATTAATTAATGAAATTATTTTATTATTATATAATGTTTTTTCAGAATGATTGCAAATCGAGGTCCAGAAGATTAATTGATTGTGTCTCCATTTATAAATGCAAAATCTGCATATTGGGACATTGCATTACAAATTATAAAACACCATCATCGTCTATATGGACTAGGACTTCTGTCCAACATGATTTCTTCATAAAATTCATATTTCGTGGATAATTTTATAGAAAATTTAGAACTATCAATGTTCAACATTCTACACACAAGTTCAACCAAATCATACAAATTTATTGATCGTGGTACTCTCATCGGCCTTCTATGTGAAATAGAATATTCGACAGATCTATTTCCAACAATAATATCACCATCAAAATATAAAACCACTCCGACAGAATTCATTTCAAAGAACAAAAACTAGGTTATGTGATAGAACAATTTAAAAATTTTCAGAAAAAACGAACTTAACAAATAGATGAAAGCAAGAGATATAGATATAAATATAGATAAATAAGCAAGTTTGTAAATGAAGATGTAAGATAGATTATGTTTAAGAGGCATAGTATATTGAAAAAACAGTGAATGTTGAAGAAGCAGAGTTTTAAGTAGGGAGAGGATTATAAGATGGACGATGGAGGAGTATAAATCTGAGGAGTATCGAGTATCGAGATGTAATTAAATTGTGAACGAAGGAGCATGTTTATATAAATTAAAACGTCCGCTGCACAGAACAGTGGACGATCGTAAATACTACGCGTGCCTACATGCAAGTCACATCAGTACGCAGTACGTCTGTTGCAGTCACATCAGTATGCAGTACGTCGGGTTTAAAATTCTAACAAGCACAGCGGACGCCAATTAATTTAAAAGCCACCGTCCGCTGACACTATGTAGCATCCGCTGTCACTGACAGCGGATGCTTGAAGTTTAAGTTTTTTTTTTATGGTCCGCTGATTGTAGCAGCGGACCATCAAAGCAATTATCTGAGCGTCCGCGTTTGATGTTGGCGTTTTGCAGTAGTTTTGAAAACACTTCCCATTCGCATTATTTGTAACACAAATGTTTTCTTTTTACGTTGTTTTAAAAAAAAAACCCTAACAATGAGTGTTAGGATCAAGCGCTTACCACTAGGCCAAAAGTTATAGCTGTTAGCCAAGGTGCAACTTTATTTCCTTATAATGTGGCAGCGCAGAGTGCACCTATTAAGTGCGTTAGGGTTGGACTGTTAGGCCCATTAGTCAGGGGAGGTGCGTGTCAAAATGCTGGTGTTGTCTCAATTCCCTTAGAGATCAGTCTTACCCTTCCCCTATCGCCGGCCATATCCCCAGCAGAGATAGTATTATCCGTTAAGATCTGGCATCACACTTTTACAGCCCACATGGCCAACCAGATCAAGCGGCGCAATGTCAGCAGATTGACGTACGTGAACTTTCCAGGAGGTCACCCATCCCAGTACTGTTCTCACCCTTGCACGCTTAACTCAACAATGAGGTCTACAGAAGAAACGCGTGAAGAAATTACTAGCATGAAATTGGCTTTTGGAGAAGAAATAAAAAATTAGACTTAAATGGCTTTTTGGGATTAAATATAAGAAAAATATTATAAAAAGAGTTGATGGAGGGAAAGTTTAACGACCAACTTTTTCGAATTAAAATTATAATAAATTTGGGGTTAGAATGGAAAGATACTCAATAATTGTATTTGGTCCAAAAACAATATTAACCAAAGTTGTCTTATATATATAACTCTAATAATGAGTCTACAGAAGTAACGCGTGAAGGAATTATTAGCATGAAATTGGCTTCTAGAGAAGAAATAAAAGTAGACTTAAATTGCTTTTTGGGGTTACATATAACAAAATTATTATAAAAAGAGTTGGTGCAGGGAAGGTTTGGTCGATGCTACCTGTGTGGGTAATGCTCACAAATGTAGGTGACCATTCAGCAGCTGACATGTGGCGGAAAACAGTACAAATAAAAAAAAAACCAGCTGCAAAAGAAAAAGAAAAACCAACTGATGGTTTTTGCAGCTCATGAAAATTTTTTGCAGCTGGGTTTTTCTTTTTTTTTTTGCAGCTGATTTTTTACTATTATTATTTTTTAATTCTACTGTTTTTTCGCCACATGTCAGCTGCTGAATGGCCACCTATATTTATGAGCAGTACCCACACAAGTAGCATCGACCAAACCGGCGGGGAAAGAGTAAATCAAACTGATACGAATTGATTCGTTGACCAATAAATAAATTAGTTAACTTATGTCTAAACAATATTAGTAAACCAACTTGACGATTGACTAATAAATGAAGCACCACAATCAACAAGCATTAATGGATGTAGATATTCTCAGTATTAAATTGTTAAGTAATCAATAGCATAATTTTTTTTTTAAAAAAAACAACAATATATTTCAATAATGCGAAAAATCAGTTTCGTCTTTATCTCAACATCACATAGATCACGTTGAAGTATAATAATTGTCACTGTTAGGTAGAATATTCGAATCGTGACGTTTGAACTGCTATACAATTTAAAAGATTGAAATTACATCATTATCACTCGCATAACTTTTGATAAACGACGCTCGTTCCTCGTATCATATCCACTGTCAAATATTTTATTCATTCGTTGTACTATCATTTTGTAAATGCAGTTCTCTTTTATACTGATATAAAAATGCATCTCTAGTATCGAAGAAAAATCAATATTTAATTAAGGAATTTGGTTAGTTGCACCTGCCTTTCCTGGTCTCTAGTTATTCGTAAGCCTTATATTAAGTATATATATATATATCTCAGTTCCACAGGAAACGAAGACGAGCTAGCTTTTGCTCGATACAGTATTGATAGCAATGGAGACTGTACGGTTCCATACAGTTACTTCATTGCTCGTGTTTTCCATCTTGTGTAGTTCGTCTGCCGGCGCAACACATGCATTGAAGTCGCGTTTCAATCGTAGCAGCTTCCCTTCTGATTTTACGTTCGGAGCTGCCTCAGCTGCCTATCAGGTACTTCGCATTTACCATTTTTTCCGAGTATTTTTATGTTTATTTATTAATTTATACGTCACACATTCATAATAATAGATTTCCATCTTCGGAGATTTAGCTTGTAGAGAATAATCTCGGTTTCTGTCACTTAGAGGAAGTGGGGTAGCGGTCCCACTTAAATTGTGATTATGAAAATATATATACTTCTTTGTTTTAATGTACATTAATTGTTTGTTGTTGTTAATAAAACAAAGAACACCTTTTTTTTCATATTTGCTTATACCTCGCATTACATGAAAAAAAAAACTTATGAAGACTCTTTTATAGCCCTTTAGTTAATACTAGTTAAGTATTGCTTGTTGTTTAGCAAGAACAAACCTCCGTTTGTACACGTTTTATAAAAAATTTTTTAGTGTTTTTAAAGTTAACAAAACTTAAAATATGTGTTTGGACATGATTTTATAAAATGTTTTTGAAATTTTTTTTTAAAAAATTAGTTTTAAAATAAATCTTTTGAAGAACAAGTGTAAGATGTTTTATAATATTTTTAGAATACAAAATTATGGTAGATTTTATGCGAATGATCGCTTAAATTTTTTTTGTTAGATTAATCATTCAAATGTTATTTTAATACTATTTCTTAATTATAAATCATTTTCTAAAATAATTATTTTTTTTAATTTAAAAAAATTTTGATAAAATAGTTGTCCAAACACATATTTATCTTTAAAAAAACTTTTAAAACGTTTTGCAAGATTTTTTTTTAAAAACATTTTTATAAAACTATTTTTTATAAAACGTGTCCAAACAAAGATCATATTTTTTTTATCATTATTATTAAACAAGTAATATCATTAATGCATCACTCAATTGGATACCGTATAATTATTAAACAAAGTGATCCATATTCTGACGTCGCAGAGTTCTCCAGAATTCGTCCCCATTCCTTTTATTGCCATGTCATTGTCTCTTTGTTTGCTACTTGAAATATATATATATATATATCTTTGTTTGCTACTTTAAATATATATATATATACACATGATGTAGTGGACGATAACAGTGGGCATCAGCGTAGGCGGCGCGAGATGCTCAGCCGAACATCTCCACAATTTCATGAGATGTTCGGCTGAGCATCTCCAGGCGCCCACACAGACGCCCATTATATGCTCCTACACTATCCATTTTTTATATTTATATATATATATATTGGGTGAACCGTGGATGAACAACATTATTACAATTGTGTGCACATCTAAAAAGCTGTCGACTCTGATAGGAATATTTACTGACATGTATCGTATGTTTTTTATACCAAAATTACCATTTTTTACTCTCAAATGCCTTTTATTTTTACTATTAGTACCACCCAAGTAAGTAAATCAATCGTCTTCTTGGTATCTACCATCGGCATATACTATTCTAAATTTGAACTGTTGTACCCTAATACAAAATCTATAAATCCACGATTCGGCTATCTCCGTGGCAAGAATGGTGCCTAAATGGCAGTTGGATTCATGTGGTCTTTTTTTATTAGGACAAGTGGGAAAGCGAGGAGGTACACAAGAGATGAGGATGCCACATGGGAAGGGTTTTGAGGAACATCAAGAGGTCGTTTACCCTTTTCTTTATATGGCCCTTACACATATATAACCTCTATCCACATCCATTTAATACACTCACCAGCATCTGCCCCTTCCAAACAAAAAAAACAAATTAAACTCCTATATAGTCGATTTCCATATAATAAAGGGCAGAACAGTAATTCCCACGTGTAGAATTGAAAATGTAGATCGATCCAATGTACCATCATAAAGAACTGATGCTACTATTTATGAAGAAGATCATGCTTCGTAATTGATATGCATATGAAAAGCATGTCTGCATGAACTAACTTTTGGTTATCTGGTTTCACCCTCACCATTCATTTTACCCATATCTCAATTTATTAGTTTGGTAGTCCTCATTCAAAATTTAAAAGCAGAACACTGTATCTTCCATTTTTTCTTAAAAAAAAAATCACACATGAGGTGTGCATGACCCATTAGTCTTCTCTCAGATTATATAGTTTCATTAAGATGTATGTACTACATTGTTAAATTGTTCACATAAAGTCTCTCTACATTTAATTTACATCTTGAAATGGTCTATGGTCGTGGCTTCACTTTTGTTATTTGAGTTGTAATTGTAATGTGATTGTACTTTGGGAACAATTTTTTTTTTTGGGACCCTCTGTTAAATTGACCAGATTGCCCTTACATTTTAGCAGCGAGTGCATATGCGCTTTTCTTTTGTCGGTAATCTCCCCAATCTTTTGTATATAAATAGTCCGCACGCGCATCAATTCTCTCACACCACAAGTCTCTCTTGCCATCGTCTCTCATTCCCTGTATTCCATCGTAGAAATGGTGCAATTGAAGAAAGTGCTTTCCGGTGAAATTAAACTAAAGAAAAATCTTACGTTTCCTGGCTCCGGATTAATGCCGGAACCCGACGTTTACGTCATTACCTCATGTGGATTGAGAATTCCGGCGCACTCAAAAATCCTGGTACTGCATCTATCTGTTTGAGTTTTTGGAATCACAGTTGCGTTTAAATTTTGTGTCACTCGTCTAATTCATTAAAAAGGCACAAATTTATCGGCATTTTCTGGAAATCTTCGTTTGTTTGATGTTACGCCAGTATTTTATTTTATTTTTTTTTTGAACTTTTTTTCTTCGTTGCTCGTGTCTCGATTCTGTTCAAAACGCAATATTTAGAGTTTAATCCTTTTCAGTTTGATAAATGCAAGCATTTCGGTACTTTTCTTAAACAAATTAGATTGAATTCTGGTTTTTTTAATCGATAGTACGGGTTGAATATTGCAGGGCTCTGCATCAGCAGTTTTAGAGAACATAGTAGAGAGGCCGCAAAAACGCCAGAACTCGGAACGGGAGATTCCGATTCTTGGCGTCCCTTACGATGCCGTCTCTGTGTTCTTGCAATTTCTTTATTCCTCCAAGTAAGTTTCGATTAAAACGCGGAAATCTGTATGATAAGTTTTGGTAATTTTAGTCTGGTGTTCCCTCTGTTCATCAAAGATTGAAACAGAAGAAGAAACAAGAAGAAGAAGAAGAAGAAAGAAAGAAAACTCTTATTTTCTTATCAAGTTCCCAGTGGGGGAGTCTTGTCCTATTAGAAATGATACTAGCTTCTTGTTTAGATATCAGCCGTTTATCTTAAATTCTCTTTATTATTTACAGCAACTCAATCTTTTTTTATTGGCCCCAACGGGTTGATATTTTGTACTAAAAACAAGGAGCATAAGTTGGTCTTCCAAAATCACAGGATTGAACTTAATATATGTTTAATGACTTTCGTGTCCTTCTTTGAATCCAGGTGTGGAGAAGATCATATGGAGAAATATGGCATTCACTTGCTAGCTTTGTCACACGTATACATGGTTCCACAACTGAAGCAGATATGCTCGAAGGGGTTATCACAAAGGTTGGATGTTGAGAATGTGGTGGATATGCTCCAGCTTGCAAGATTGTGCGATTCTCCTGATCTTTACCTTAAATGCATGAGATCCTTGTCTAATAACTTCAAAACTGTTGAGAAGACCGAGGGATGGAAGTTTTTGCAAAATAATGATCCATATCTTGAGCTCGAGATCCTACAGTTCTTCGATGAAACTGAATCGGTAAGTCCCTTGAAAAGTCCCTTTTTCTATGCGATGCAAGTTTAGAGTATAGTGGGTAAAGATGGGATTTTTCGTCGGTGATAATAGTTTTGGCCCTTTTGTTTTGTATAGAGGAAAAAGAGAACAAGAAGGCGTAGATCAGAGCAGAATCTTTATGTTCAGCTAAGTGAAGCCATGGATTGCCTTGAGCACATATGCACTGAGGGTTGCACCAGTGTTGGTCCATCCAACATGGATCCCGGCAAACACAGGAGTCCATGTACCAAGTATTCGACCTGCAATAGCCTTCAGCTTCTGATGAAGCATTTCGGCACTTGTAAGAAGAGGGCTAATGGAGGATGTTCACATTGTAAGCGTATGTGGCAACTTTTCAGATTGCACTCCTCGATGTGCGACCAACCAGATGAATGCCCCGTTCCTCTTTGCAGGTAAAGAATTTTTAACTACACATTTTGAAGGTCACTTTCTCACCAAACATGAATATTAAAGTTAACTTTATTGATTCCTTGATTGTGAAACAATCAAGATCTCTTCACCTAAAACATGTTAATCTAAGAGTGAAGTTTGTTCTCCCGCAGACAATTCAAATTGAAGGTAAACCAAGTTAGAAGAGGAAACGATGCTCAATGGAGATTACTCGTGAAAAAGGTGGTGTCAGCCAAAACCATATCATCTTTGTCTCTCCCCAAGAGGAAGAGAGAAGAAGAACTGGTGCCAGTGGATCAACATCATCATCAGAGCTTCAAGTTACCATAAAATTAGACTTTATTAGATTCATACTTATAGTTTTTTATATTATTGTGGTTGCTGCTTTCTTCTGTAAATGAAGGCCGGTAATGATTTTGGAATGGGATGGCTTGGTTGTTAATCGATTGATCCGTTCAATAAATCAAGTTTATTATTTCTTTCTTTCAAGTTGTCTTCAATTTTGATATTTTTGTCTGCGAGAATAAGTAGTTAAATAGGGCCCTCACCTGCACATTGAGAAGCAACATTTATTTTAGTTGTGGTTATCGATATTTGTTGTTTTAGGATTATTTGCATTCACGTCCCCGAACTTTATATATTTGATATTTGTCCTCTTACACATACCGAGGAGGTGAGGTGATGGCCAAGTTCATAAAGAACGGGGATGTGGGCGCAAATTATCACCTACTATCGGTACAGCTAGAGGGCTGGGGAAGCTTCAAAGTGACCAAAATGATATGTTCGGCTGCTACGGCTATAATATATTAGATTTGACAAGTTGGAAATAAAAATATATTTGAGAATGAAGCACGTAAGTTGAAAAACATATTTAGGAGGATTATTATGAATGTCTTGTCGGTTCAACGTTTGATCATATTTTGTGATTTATTTGAAGATGACCGGTATATTTTATATAAAATTTTATCTTTTATAATATTCTTATTTCTTTAAAAGAAAGAGGTAAGGACTGCGTCAGATTGGTCCACACTTAAACTTTCTTCCACTCTACTTGGGACCGTTGTTTATTTTTTAAGGTAAAGAAATTCCTTGTTTCGAATTAGGTAGTGTTTGGCAAATGATTGAGTAAGAAAAAACAATGAAGGGATTCATAAATTTATTCCTTCTGAATTAAATTTGTCGTTAATCCGTGACCAAATTCATTGACCCAGAGAAGGTATACCTGGGATGGGATACTGCTTAAATGTACATGGAAAGAAACATAACCCTCGATTGGTTCTAGCTTTTTTAACTATAAATTACATAAATTGAAGTATAAGCAATATTCACGTACACTCGAAAATATTTGAACACTCAAAAATAGTTCGATCATATTATAATTTATCAAGGTCTTTACAAATACTTCATGGAAAAACTTGTTTAAACTCTTATGAACACTTCCCAAATCAGTTAGTACATGATCTCCTTATTCTTTGTAATATAGTATAGATGTATGCATGGGCTCCTGTACGACTCTGAAGAGGACTCATTCGTATGCATGGTTTTTAATAATAGTAATAATATTGACTATTTATTTAATGATTTTTTGACAGATCTTTTGCTTGAATGGGTATTGCGATGACAAACTATTATCAACATTTCTTACGTGTCAATTTGAAAATAGCGATTTCAAAAGTCCGAGAATACATAAAGAAGAATAATCATAATATAGCTCAAACAATAAAAGAAAAAAAAAACTTCAATAGTTTAGCAATACACTTCAATTCGACTATAGAAATCAGAACAACGGTAGACAAATAGGAGCTAGCAGGGCATGATTGATGCAATCGTAATGGCGTAGCTCTGGCCATTGAAAATCAATGAACAAAATAATTTTAATATATCTAATTGCTCGTTTGACAAGAAACCGAATATTCAAATGTCCCTAAGTTGAATTATATATATATATATATATATATATTAATAAACTAATGAATAACTTAATTGCTTGCACTCATGCAGTGAGATATATTGGAGATTTGGAAGAACGGGTCTGATAGAGATGGTTAAATTGGTCAACTTGACGATGTTATATAATACATATATGCTTTATTTTAAAAGCACGAACTGATATATATATATATATATATATATCAGCATCACAGATTTGAAAAACAGACAATTGGGCTCAATAATTTATAGAATTGCCTCAACGCCCTCGAACTAATTACAAAATTTGGTTAAACTAATAACAAAATATTAAAGTCTGCATGCAACGACACAATAAATATTAATCCACCAAAAATGTACCATCTCGCCTAGTATGTTCGAGCGACAGCTTTGTTATGTATCAATTATGACCTCACAGAATATCAAGTGAAGTGCCCTTTTTGTGTCGAGGCAGATCTTATTGCTTTTGATTTTTTTTCGTCGTTAATCACATGATTGGTACACTTTCGGCTCCATTTTGTGATGAAGTAAAGGGCTACTCTCACGTTTCTTTTTCCCCTTTGTGTGCCCTCTTTTGGCGCTCATGATACTGTGGCAGTCTCTTTGTGGGCTTTTAGAAGACTCCAAGTTTAAAAAATTTAAAGGTGTCAGTTCTCCGGCAGACAACATATCTAGTTAGTATCAAAAATTTTGGTATTCAAATAATTTATATAAATACATTTGTCGAGATATGCTGAATTGGTGGGATACATAAATCAAAATCTCACTATACTTATTTATCCCAAGGTGATAAGAAATAGCTGTAAACCAATCTGATTGATGGCCTGTCGTTATGGACTTGTCCGTGGACAATATTGAACTAGTCCATTGTCCATTCGCAAACATAAAAGGCCCGAATACTCGGCCCCACTCGGCTTTTGAATTTCGTCAAATAAATGCGTACAATTGTGTCCAGGCCTGATGGATGATAGAGTGATAGTAATATGCAAACTAATTTTTTAATTTTGTAATAATATGTATTAGAAATTCTATATATTTTTATTGTGTGCATTAGTTGTTATATATTTTAACTTGTGGAACAATTTTGTGTAGAGTTTTGAAAATTTTATTAAGTGAAGAACGTCGGCGATGTAAGATATAGTTTTGTTATTAGTTAACATAATTGCTTATTTAGTTTAGTTTCTTTGTCTTATTTTAGAAAATTATGTTGTTTTTACAACAATAATTTGGATTTTAAAATTAGTGGCAATATGCCCGGTTACACACCATTGAGTTATTAAACACTCGATGCTGTCTCCAGGGACACAGGCGAGTTGGTAAGATCTGGGATGCTGTGGGAATAACTTCTCCGGCTTCACGGGTTCGATTCTCGTGTGAAGCATATTCCCCACTGAAATATTGTGGAGGTATGCTCTGAGAATTAGTCTGTTATATGAGTCATCTCTCCCGGACTCCTGCATACTCGTGCATATCTCTCGATTTATCACATATATGGGCCAAGGGGCCTCTGACTATACAAGGGATTAGCCCATTAATGGATTAACTTTAAGATTAAACACCCATTGCTTTAATATCTAGTCAATATATATAGTATGATCTATTACAGTGTTATGATAATTATGATAACAAAAATAACGTCCAAAAGGTTGCAAGTTGATTTATAGATCATAGCTTCAATCGCGTGGTGTCACATTGGCCTGCTTTGATTCATGTGATTTTGTGTTTTATTTTTTTTAAAAAAGTTAACCCATTAATGGGCTAACCCCCTAACCAAGGGGTAAATCGAGGGATATGCACGAATAGACAGTGGCCCGAAAGTGAGGACCCATATAACGGGCTAATTTTCAGAGCATATCCAAATAATATTTCGGTGGGAAATATGCTTCGCACGAGAATCGAACCCGTGAAGTCGGGAAAGTTATTTTCACATCATCCCAGATTTTACCAACTCGCCAGTATCCCTGAAAACGTGATTTTGTGTTTTATATACATTTGGAAGGTGGATTTGGACATTTATTCTGGGAAAATTAATATACTGAGTTCATTTTGTATTTATCCTGTAATTTTATATATATTTTTTATGTTTTCACCCTTTAGAAAAAAATATATCTTTTTTTTTATCTTGCTCCGTGAGACTTTAATACATGTTCATCATCGGTGCCAAATAATAAATATTATATAGGTTTAAAAACTTTTTAAGAAAACAAATTTTCAAAAAACCAAGATTCGATAAGACCAAAATTCGATAAAATATGAAACTAAAAGCAAAAAACCAACCTGTAAGATTATCATGCTTTCTTTCCATTCATTTGGACATCGTCTTATTCGAATATTAGATTGACATAATAAAATAACTAAATTTCATATCATATTCGGTTCAATTATTACTATCTCACCAAAATTTCATATCATATTCGGTTCTATCTCACCATCGAATCATTTATATAATAATCGAAATTAGATATATAGTTTACATCTAATCTCAAACATAACTAAACCAATCAAACATATTGTTATTTATCAATATTATTTGATATGAAGCTCAAAATGTTATATTAAAAAAATCATTTTTTACATTAAAATCTCATCTCATCAACAATATCTTATTGAAGAACTACCCTATTCAATAACTAGAAGTCAATGTAAATCAAATTTAATGATAGTATCTTTTACCATTATTTATATGTATTTAAAAATTTAGTTATTACATTTTTCTTATTATGAGATAATGTATTATAGATAATTATTTTTATTTAGATAAATTTGAAATATTTATGACAAAGATAAATATGTTAAGATGTGAAGGTAAATATGATGAGATGATATCTTATTAACGACTAAAGTCAATGTCAATCTTTTTAATGATAGTATCTAAGGCCTATTTTGTATTTCCATTACCCACGTTCTCTATAGATATCTTTCATTTACTTATAATTTATAACTCTATGAATATATCCTGAATTTGTATTTTTAGTAATAGTCTCTCTTTGACCCAGAAAAAAAAAAAAAAAAAGAACGGAGAAGAATTCATCTCAGTTTCGGGCAAAAAAACAAATCGAAGCAAACAACGATTTCAGTGTCCGCAACTGGAAGACATACAAATCCATGAAGCTGTTGATTGGGAAATTACTCAGTCTTCCCCTACCACTAATCCATGGATTCCCCTTCAAACTTTTCTCCTTTGCTGCCTTCTACTTCTTCACCAACAGAAACCCACCAAAAATCCAGAGTAAAATCACAGATTTTGCTGTTCACTTCCTCCTCTCAAACCTCAAACGGCAGATTATCCACCACACCAGATTGATCCTACAAGCCAAGAACCAAGTGGAGATACTAGAGAGCGATATCTGCTTGTTGAAAGCCTTCCTCAAAGATTCAGCCAAGAAACGCCTAAAAAACGAAGCAGTTGAGGAATTCGTTAGGGAGATAAGGGTGGTTGTTTCTGAAGGGGAATACGTGATCTTTGCTTTTAAAAATCTGGCGGGGCAGAGGAGGGATCGGGATTTCTGGAAGAAATTAGGGTTTCTTGGAATGATTAAACTTGTTGGGATTGCGAAAGAGGTTGGAATTGTGAGGAATAAAGTGAAAAGAATATATAGTTCTGTTAGGAGGATTGATTTTAGTGCACCTCGAATCGGAGATTTGCCTGGAGAAGCCATAACCGAAGTATGCATATTGTTCTATATATTTTAGCTTCTGCATTTTGTCGTTCCAAGTAAAGATTTTTCTACTCATTACTTATGGGTACTAGAAAATTATTGTTAATTTCGTGGCATGGTCATTGATGAAATTGTAACACTGGGAAAATATGATGTTGATAAGAATGTGCTCGCAAGAGCACATCCTGATGCACTCTTTTTATTTAAAATATCACATCGTCAATTTTTATAGGTACCCTTGGTGAGGAAGGAAAATGTGGAAGTCAAGGAGATTGAAGTTGTCCCTGTCATTTGTATGCCTCGAGTTGGGATGATGGCACCGGCTCAAAAGATTTCTCGCAATCTGAGGATAGCTTTCGACTATCCAATCTGCAAGAATCGGGCATTTATCGCGTATTTGGCTCAAAGACAGTGTTCACCTATGCAGAAAGGAGTATTCTTGATGGTCTTGCATCAAGACATGGGCTCTCTCGTTGGTCGGGATGAAGTACTCCAAGAGTCTTTTCCAAAGAGAACGACTGATATCAGTATGGTGATAACTAAAAGTCATGGAGGGAGGTTACGAAAAGTCTCAGTCGGCAGAGTGTGTCTGATTGTCTTGGATGATGTTCGTTATAGTGAGATACTGGATCAGCTAAAAGTGTCTGTACCGGATAGCAATAACGCAAGCCGAATCCTTGCAACTTCTAGGATGAAAAAATTGGTTGTTTCTTATAGCTAATGTTGTTGCCTTCGTGAAATGGAGTTTGTAGATTAGGAGAGGAGCTGTAATGGTTGCACGAAAAGTTGCTGGGACATGTAAAAACCAGCTTCACAAATTGTGCTCCGCAGGACATAATTAGAAGACATTCGTCATCTTTTGTAAGTTCAGGTTGTTTTTGCTTTTGTAAGATAGTTAAGGATTTGAAAATTTACCAAAAAGCTGTGACTGATTTCGATTTGACCAGGAAAGTCTCTTCATTACAATGACTTGGATGTTTTTTGCATTGTTTTTTTTGTTGGAAAAACTTTCGTGCGATGTTCGAACACTTGATATTTGCAATGATCGTCACCTCAAATTAATCATAATCTCATGGTATGATGAAGCCGCTTAAAGGACATGCCACCAATTTCATTCTAAGCCAGTTATAAATTTTGATTCTCATGGCTCCGGTTCAAGTTTAAAATTAAACAATAAATTTAATTTTAATAAAACAAGTTTTAACGTGCTGTAATTATTATGTATATGCTGGATAGTTTCTTTCGCAGCAGCTAGCCAACTCTTATTGAAATAAAATAAAAAAGCTGCCCCCATGCAGGATCGAACTACAGACCTCCAGTTTACAAGACTGGCGCTCTACCACTGAGCTATAGGGGCTCTTGTTTACACGCGACAAAATAGTAGATTTAGAATATTCATATTTTTGTCATGCGAAGAAGAATATTTCTAGTGTTTTTTTCTCTGCGACCAGATTTTGTATGGGCTAATGGTACCAGTTTGGTATTTGAATTGTGTTTTTAGCAACTGACACGGTATCAGTCACAATTTCAAAATAATCAGTAGTTTTTAAAGAAAGAAAGCATAACGCTTTACCTATGTATTAAAAATTATGTAGTTGGAAGAATTTATTTATAAAAGGCACTATAAATCAATTATAATCTAAGAACCATTTGAATGAATCTCCAGTCATATTCCTGACAAAAGATATATCGGTTACACTACCGGGCTAAATTTTGTGGCCCAATGAACGAATCAGCTACAATTGGGCTTCTACACGTTGTTTTGTCGCGGTCCGGTAGAAGCAGTTGAAGCTTGAGAGAGACACGAAGCAGGCTGTGAGCAGGAAAATATGCATTCCACGTCACACTCTGTAATTGCCTGGGGTTGCCGCTATCATACGCCTGTTAAATTATCCTTCTCGCACCTCACCCCTTATCACCTCCACCGCCGGGGCCGTACACGTGAACTCCCTGCGCCGCCGTACGCCTTCCGTAACACCTCCACCATATCCTCTGGCTGTCGCCTGCTTAGTCCTCACTTCACGGGGAACTCTCCCTTTTCCCGCATGGAGGTACTGTTTATTTAGTGATTTTGCCTCTGTTCTTTATGGAGGGACATCTTTTAATTGTACCAGAGATTTTTCATGTTCAGTAGATAGGATGATGTGTGGCACTGCTCTCTGGCTTGAAGTGACTGTAAGTCTGTAACTACTGGAACTTTTCATTGGAATGTTATATTTGGAATATAATGATTGTACTGTAGCTGTATTGAGCTTTTGGAAGTGATTTTAGTTTCGTCTTGATCATGCAATCAAAGTGGGAGTATGTGTCACTGAACATTTTTATTGAACTAATATATGAATGGAAGTTTGATCAGTTAATGGAATGTTTAAGGGTGCTCTATCATACCTTTTCCTTCAGAAAAGCGGAGAATGAGATGGGCCATTTATATCATAAAAGTTGGGTTTCGTAGGATTTGTTGGATTGGTAATCGAACTTCGCTGGTTTTAGTGACCCTTCGTAACAAATATGGTTAGCTTTGTTTTTGTTTTCCTGGGTTGATATTTGAGAACTATTCACTGAGTGAGTGCTTTGAGTAGCTATTTTTAATTCAATGATTGACTGAATGCGAGAATTGTCTTGAGGAAATTGAGTTATGATATTGTTATTTAGTCTCCTGTTCACTTGTTGGCAGATAA
>KV016229.1:127395-156950 GCA_001598015.1 Dorcoceras hygrometricum
TATCTGAGGGGATAATAGTGTATAAATCTCTGGCCAGAGTACTAGAAGTGTTTTAGGTAAATGTGTTTACCTAGTTACACTCGTGATGTCACTATTCGATCTCCAAGATTTATGCATAGCTATCGGATCTATAGCGACTCTCGATTTGCCAATGGTCGTTGATCTGATCGGGATATATGGATTGAAAGGACCGTACTGTACGCTAACCACGACCAACTGGTTCTTGCAGGCACTATCAGTGATACCTAGGGGATCATGGGGCGATGTTGCTAGACGCTCTTACCATGATCCGTTGGGCAAGTCCGGAATTGTGATTCCGGAGCCACAATGGTTGTGGGCCCACGGCTAGCTGTATTCCTGAACCATTGAGGGTCACACAAGTACTGGATTCGAGATTCTCGCACGGATACTCACCTCAATATGTTGAGCATACGAAGAGGATTTTGGGAGTGCGACTTCCTAAAAGTCAACACGGGTCAAATCGAGATTTCCCGACGTTGAGGGGCAAAACGGTCATTTTGCACTGGGGTTCTGAAAAATGGTTTTTCTGATCATAGTACTCAGTTTCGGAAACTGAATCGATCGGTCCGATCTGATCGCGATCAGAGTTACGATGAAGTCACGGTGATAGGGATGAACGTAATGTTCATGCTTTGGACCCGGGCCCGTTGGGCCGGTCCAAGACTATCACCAAGTCTATTTAATTAGACTTAAATTCAATCATAACACACTAGACAACATTAAACCCTAACCCTAAGCACTAAACACGCCGCCCCTCTCTTCATCAACCTCACGCCGCGCCGTCGCCGCTCGCCGGAAAATTGTTTCCGGCCAATCTTGACGAGGAGAATCCGTCCGCGTCGATCTCGTCAGGCCTTCTAGTGCAGGCTGACGAAAGAATCCCGTCTCCGGTCGTGGACCTGATTGACGATATCTACCGCCGCCTACCGTGAAGTACCGTTTTCTTTACGAAACCGGTCGGAGCCAGGCACAAGTTGCCAGCTAGGTAGTCACCTAAACATCCTATGAATGGTCATAGATTTGTATTGATTTTATCGTATTGATCGTCTCCCGGTATTGTTTTTCGTTCTTTCGCTGCCTCGCTGGGAGGCGTGATCCGGATCCCAACAAATGTATGAGTCGTATCTGTGAAATGTGAGCGGATGTATGACTGATCAGTCGAAAGAACCAACGTAAGTGACGATACGGTTCACCCGACCTTACCTCGGGATCCCACACACCTCTATGCTTGCCACTTCACCATATCGTGACCACATGGATCCATAAGCTTGTAATATATTAAAACAGGGGATCCCCGGGCCCGGCTAGCTCCCATCGTAAACTTGCCACAAGTCACTTCAATTTCTCGGGTTTTTCTTTTAAAAGGACATGCCTCTATCGTTCCATAAAACGTTCATGATGCATGCATTTCGTAAAATCATACAATTTAAAAGCTTAGCCCGTAAATATATATTTAATTCCTTCTTTAAACCATTATCATACATAACATACTACATACATAACTAAATATATATTCACGTGTCTACATTTTCTACTCTGATCAAGGACTAATTCAGGAGTCTGACCCACTACTTATAAGCCCAAAAGAACCTAGACTTAATTTAAAATTGAACTTGTTCTAATACATGACTTGGTCCAAATCTGTAAAATTGAAATTTAGAATTTTGACTTTAAAATATTCGGATTTAAAATTGAACTTGTTCTAATACATGACTTGGTCCAAATCTGTAAAATTGAAATTTAGAATTTTGACTTTAAAATATTCGGACCAATACGCTAAAATTGCCAAAAACCCCATAAATTAAATAACTTCTAAAAATGCTGGAAAACATCTTAAAATATTCTTAAAACATCAATTAAAGTCATCCACAACTTTTGGCAGCCGCTAAAACTCAAAATCTTAATTTTCACAAAAATGACCCGATGAGGCTCACTACGAGCGACAAAACGGTAAAAATCATTAAAAGTTATTTCTTAACCAAATCCTCTCTGTTTCAACCCACATCACCTTAACTCAATATAATAGTTACTGGAATCAACAAGACTCAAAAACAATACAGTAAGTGACCAACCCGACGCCCACAAACCCACTTCCCGTGTGCAGATTGTAACCAGGACACGTGTTAGCTATAAAACTTATAAATAATTCGTTTCTCGACCAAATCACTTTCTGTTTGAAACCACGTAATCCTAACTTAATGAGCTATCTCCTCAAATCAAATTTGACCACATAGACCACTTATCGACTTATCCGACCCCAACTACTCTACTGTTGCGCACAGACGACATGCCAGGACACATGCTGATCATAAAATTTGTAACTAATTTATTCCTTGACCAAATCGCTTTCCGTTTGGACCTACGTGACCCTAACTCAATGTACTAACTACCAGACCATCCTTAGACCAAAACCTAGTCTCATGAATCGTTCATGACCGAAGCAACATGAGATCAAATCAAAACCGTAATGAAAAAGATGAGTCATGCATGGATCTAAAATAATTGTGCATAGATCTAAACAAATCACATTCAGATCTAAACAAATCACATTAAAATCATGCATTGAACATTAAAATAGTTTAGTATGGTGTAAATGGTGAGAAAAGAAATCGATATTACATGTCTGGCTTGGAGAAAGATGAGATCTACGAGTTACCGACGTAGAGGACACGAGATCGGGACAAGACCGTATTTCAATCACAAAATCCTAGAATTTTCGATGGGGTTGCTTGAGGAAAGGATAATTGAGCTACAAAGGTGCAGGGAAATACAATAGAGAAGGAGAGAAGACTTCAAGTCTAAGAGGACACGAGATCGGGACAAGACCGTATTTCAATCACAAAATCCTAGAATTTTCGATGGGGTTGCTTGAGGAAAGGATAATTGAGCTACAAAGGTGCAGGGAAATACAATAGAGAAGGAGAGAAGACTTCAAGTCTAAGAATAATGGAGGTACACATGTATTGGGAGAGAGGAGAGAGTTAAAGCTTGGAAATGAGAGTGTTTGCATGTGTTGTCATGTGTTGTGTGTTGTATATGTATTCAACCATGACATGTGATATTTAAAGAAGGATGTTTGGTGGTTGGCTTAATAATTTTGTACATAATTGTGTGTGTATAACATGCTCAAAGTTATGTGTATATGTGCAGAAAGTGGCCAAAAAAATATTATATCTTTCCCCTTTACATATTTCGAAATTTGTTGTTTAATAATAATAAATTCATTCTTAAAAATTTAAGGACTTAAAAATCTCAATTAATTTTCATCTCGGTCATCCCTAGTCTCGTCCAGGCGTCCAGAACTCAAACAGACTAATAATGGAACATGCATATCATGCAACATTAAAATCATAAATAAATCACATTAAAATGGCATGTAATTTTCTAAAATTATTTTTCCCCTTAGTCATGTACTCATTTCTACGTAATAAGGATTTTCTAGGCGTTACAGGTAGATTCTCCAATCTTTGTATATTCATCAGCAGCATCAGCCGGTGTACCATATGCCAAAACATCTCCGAAACATCATTTCATTATATCTTGGATGCTCGGCAAACTAATCGTTGAATAGATTACGATCTGCCATTTCACGATCACGTTGAATAACGATATGACCGGGAATCAATCCGCAATGTCTAACTTCGAATTCATTTTGCTCGACATATGTAGCCGCTAAAACTGTGTTATTAGCAGCTACAATCCCTAAAAATTTTTATGTTTCATTAAGAGACTCAAATTGATTTTGAAGATATGAATCGAACTCATCCTCTGAAGTAGATGATGATGAATGGTAAAAATGAAAATTTTGATAATTCATGATGTAGATTGATTGTCTGAATTGATTCCCTTCTCGTAGCCATATTAAATAAGAACACTTCATTGTTGCATATGCATTGTAATCTTATATTCAAGAAATCTAATCCAATTTACACACCGTTCGATTAGATTTCATTCAATCATCACCGTACGATTATTATCTTTTATCCAAGAAATCAAATCCATTTTGCACACCATTCGATTAGATTTCATTCAATCATCACTGTACGATCATTATCTTTTATCCAAGAAATCTAATACATTTTGCACATCATTCGATTAGATTTCATTCAATCATCACCGTACGATCATTATCGTTTATCCAAGAAATCTAATCCATTTTGCACATCATTCGATTAGATTTCATTCAATCATCACCGTATGATCATTATCTTTTATCCAATAAATCTAATCCATTTTGCACACCATTCGATTAGATTTCATTCAATCATCATCGTACGATCGTTATCTTTTATCCAAGAAATCTAATCCATTTTGCACTCCATTCGATTAGATTTCATTCAATCATCACTGTACGATCATTATCTTTTATCCAAGAAATCTAATACATTTTGCACATCATTCGATTAGATTTCATTCAATCATCATCGTACGATCGTTATCTTTTATCCAAGAAATCTAATCCATTTTGCACTCCATTCGATTAAATTTCATTCAATCATCACCGTACGATCATTATCTTTTATCCAAGAAATCTAATCCATTTTTCACACAATTTGATTAGATTTCATTCAATCATCACCGTACGATCATTATCTTTTATCCAAGAAATCCAATCCATTTTGCACACCATTCGATTAGATTTCATTCAATCATCACCGTACGACATTATCTTTTATCCAATAAATCTAATCCATTTTGCACACCGTTCGATTAAATTTCATGAATCACAACCATTAACTTCATATCTTCTAATATTGTTCATTCTATAAATATATATCACATCATTCATTAACATTCACCACTACAATTTTCTATCAAAGATATGTCTCACTTATCTCCAACCATATTTCCACTGCAATGGCTTTAGTGCACGAAGTGCTTCTTATTCCTATCAAGAAGATATACACATCCGTCATGTTTATCTTAACAGTACCCAAGATCCTATCAAAGGAATAAATCAATCTCGAAACCAATCTACAACAATTCCAGGACATTTGATATGATGGAAGTACGTAACAAAATATCGGTGCAATCTCGTATGCAAGTAATATTGATGGCAATTAGTAAACTAAAAGCATGCATCCAACAAGTTGAACAATTCAATCCTAGTGGTGCTTCAGAAATGGATATTGTGAGTTTTATTAAATGGAATATGTTATATTTTTATCATTACTTTTTATTATTTATAATTACTTAAACATCATTATACAGATGATCCGTGCGAAAGAGTTAATGAAACAAGATGATAATTTCAAGAAAAGATTTAAGTTTGATCATGTATGGTCAATTATGAAAGATATGGAGAAATTTATTGTTTCCTCAAACCCGTCAAGGAATCCAATTCAAAGGAGTGTTGAAATTTTTGATTCACCACAATCAGATACACAAGCAACAGATTCACCCAAATCAGCGTCTCCAGGTTGTCTCAATTTGAACTTAATTTCAGTGATGAAAATATTGGTGGTAGTTCATCGCAGAGACCACTTGGAGTGAAGAAAGTAAAGCTAAAAAAGAAGAAAATGAATATTTTTCACAGACAATTGAATCAATGAGAGCAGGACAAAAAAATTATTGAAGTGATAGAACATGGAACTGTTTGTCGTGAACAAATCAATCAAATGCAAATGCAACGCATGCAACAAAGTCAACTAAAAATTGAAACAAAATGAAAAAAAATAGACCAAAATGGACAACTATTGGAACTAACGAGGTTTCAAGAAGAAAATAAAATTTTGGTAATCGATCTCAACTCTATTCAAGATCCATTATTGCGTGAAAATTTTCGGGCAGAACAATTAAGAATTCTGAATGAATGGATGAAAGAAAACGAGCACGTGAAAATCCCAACTATGGAAAAAACTTCGGAGATATTGGAGGGTCTGGATCCGACTTACAGGAGTTTTAATCTTTTCGTACGTATCACATGTTTTACTTTATGTTGTAATGTTTTGTGATATTTGATCATTTATTTTTGGTAATGATGTTTAATTTTATGTATCATTATCTTCTATTCAGACATTTTAATGCTTGTCAGTTGTTATTTTATTTTATGTTCATTGTGAAGTGATTTTGAATAACAAATTGTTTTAAATACTATGGTTTCCATTTTATAGTGTTGTTATTTTTTAAAAAATTTTAAATTAATATTATATAAATAAAATAAAAGTTTATTATTATCTAATATGATAATTTAAAATCAACATGTACAATAATTTACAAATTTACAATAAACACATAAATTTATAAATTTTAAAAAACAATAAAATCAAAAAACAAATACCAAAACAAAGAAAAAAAAAACTAAATCATAAAGTATATATGAACAAGAAAAAATGTATGCAAAAAAAATAAAAGACAAGAAAAGAAAAAGAAATAGAAAAGAAAAATAAAAATAAAAAAAATACAAAATAATGACTTACGGAAAAAGAAAAGGAAAAGGAAAAAAAAAGGAAAAAAAGAAAAAGAAAATAAAAGAAGCATGTAAAAGAAAGAAAAAAAAAAAGAAACTAACGCTATATATACAGTGTTGCACCAAATTTGGTGCAACACTGTTGATGAACTCCAATATTGCGTATCCTTTAGTGCTGGATTGGAGAAGAAATTTCAACACCAATTTAGTGTTTTACACCAAGATGAGGGTGGATTGGAGATGACCTAACAATTTGTGTGCTTTGCAGGGAGCTAGATCTAGTTATAACTGTTACAAATTGAGATGTCATCTCCTTCTCTTATTTCTTCATGCTATAAAAGAGATATTAAAGATATTAAGGTGTGGCATCAAATGTTAGGACACTTAATTATGAAAATCTATTAAGCTTATAAATGCAGGAGCTGTGCGAGGAGTTCCAAAACTCAACAACAATTCACCTGGTGTGTGTGGATCATGTCAACTTCGTAAACAACAAAATCTGTTCATTCAAAGGTGCATCAAATCACTACTATCAAAGTTCATGAACTAAGTTTCTCAAACTGATTGTTTTGTACCATGAGCTGACGTTCTACACACTTGATGAAATATTATATATGCCTCTTAAATGTTAACTACACAATTGTTGATATAGGAAGCTGTTGGACACCATTCAAAACACCATCTAGACACTGGACATTTTCGTCATCATGACCTCACACCTCCACCCACCTTCATGAGCCAATGACCACATCTCTCATGGGAAACTTAACAAGTATTTGTGTGCCAATGGCTGATTGTTTTTTATCTGCTCCATTTTTGTATCCAGCTTACGAATTTGGTGGTGCTGCCCACTTGCCAACAAAGGTGTTTGAGAAGAACAATACTGAACCGAGCGTTGATATTTGAGCACACAAGTCTCAGACAAAAGTGTTACATACCATGTAGATGTATAGATCAGGTACATATTATACGACACTAATGATGGCCCGGTGTCTTTTAGACATAAGGCATCTAACACCACAGAAGACATGTCTACAAAAATTCTCCAAGAACCATTTCCACGAGCAATAATTTCAGCGTCTACAACCTCAAAGGTAAGTGGTCAGATTTGGTTGTTGGCATCCAAACAAACGGCTATCAACATCTTATACTTGTACTTCGAATGTAAATGGATACCATCCACACACTGTAGGATATCCTTTTTCACTTGGTTTATTTTATATTTTTCAATTGTATTTCCAAAGTAAGATAAATAATAGTTGTTGGGTTAATCATGCATGAGTAAAAATAGTACTGGATGAGTGACCTTCTAGAAAGTTCTCGTGCGTCTAGCTGCTGATATTACGTCGTTTAATCTAATTGGCTAGGTGGACCATAAAAGTACGACAGACAAATCTTAATGGATTTCCTGGGTATATGACCGGCATTAGGGTAAGAGAGAACACAAATATCTAAGAGATATGAAATAGCACCAGCGGTTAGAATACGCATCTCTCTGGACTCATGGGCCTAACAACGCAACCCTTACACATACAGTAGGTGCACTCTACACATTGTTGAAAATAAAGTTGCACATTGACTAACAGTTATAGTTTTTGGCCTAGTGATAAGCGTTTGATCCTAACAATAGTTTTCTGCAACTCCCTATTCAAGTTCAGATAAATATGTCGTAAAATAAATAGATAAGTACAACTTTATTTATTATATTTAAACATTGATAAATATTTATTATTATTATTATTATCTAACTCCATTTTATTCAATATAACTAATTAAGAAGATCTAGTTTTAACTGATTAATTTGTTTAAAAAAAAGTTCTTTTCCAATACCCAACTATAGTGCACATGATAGGTGCACTCTGTGCTACCATATATACAAGGAAATAAAATGATATCTTGGCTAATAGCTATAGATTTTGGTCTAATCGTAAGTGTTTCATCATAACAGTATAATAAATGTTGGCTTAACTAGCTTGGATAACTACCTATTATATAATTTAATATTGAGTTCGTGCAGCCTAAATAAGATAACGTTTTTTTGTGGAAATTATACTCCCCGACTATGACTTCCGTTGCAAGAATATAACAACCAATATATTTTCTAGAAAAAGAAAATTAGGAGGCAAAACTATAAAAGCAATATTTTGTATTCCTAGTACTTATAGCCGATTTTTAAATCAAATCCGCAGGATGAATTAGTTAGATGGTTAAGTTTATAGTCAATACCAACCCTATTACTTAAAAGTAATAATTCAACATGAAACTAAATCTTTAACACGCTGAATCTATTAAATTAATGGCACTCTCATATTACACGCAGATGGTACATCATGATGTTTTTAATTTTTTCGCCTCGCCGTAAACCCTATCGGACTTGAGGTGAGGCCGAAGATATTCATAAATTCATATCTAAGTGTTTATATTTTTATAGTAGCTTTGTGAGGTAGTTCTCCTATAGCAAAGAAGAAATCAAAATAATTATATTCTAGAAATATATGTTGGTGTGTGTGTATAAATATATATATAATTATGGTGAAATCCTTCCACTCGTGCACGTCGATTTTATCCTCTACTCACATCGTTTCTACTTTGATCTACTTAGGGTTTTTCCACATAAAATTGTGGTGTTTGCTTTCATCTTTATTTTCATATTAGCATCTCGAGTTGCTGTTGTCCAGGACGAACCTTACGTTAAAATGGGAATCCAGAAACTTCTTCATATGAATGCAGGAAATAGTGAAACTAGTTATGCAAACAACTCAAGCTTCCAGGTCCTATCTCTATTATTTTTTTCCGTACTCCTTGCATATATACATACATACAAAATTAAGTGAAATAAGTAAATATATTTAGTTAAAGAATATACAAGAAATTTCAAGATTTTTCTACATGCACACGCAGAATTGGAAACGAATAGAGAATCCTTATGCGGATATTTTTTAGTCATATAAACCCTATGTTCGAAAACATATTATTATACGCATCATGAATGATAATAATTGTATGTACGATATATTTAACTTAATTGGGTCTAATAAAGACAAAATAATGTCAGATGTTTTTAAGAATAAATACTCCTATTTTTTTTATAACAAAACATTCGATTCTTTATCCTAGAATCACCTAAGTCTTCATCCACATTATTATTTGTTACTATATCTTGAACTAGAGTATTAATTCCAGATTTAATTTCTAGTTTTTAACGAGAATACCTTTATAAAAAGAGTATTGTATAAACACAATGACCCTAATATAGAATACAAATGTGGAATAATAACTAAACTTATTACTACATTATATTTTTTTTAGAATAGAAAAGAGATTGCTACTATTAAAGAGAGAGCATATATATATATATATATATATATATATATATATATATAGGTTAAAGCATACATAATACGTCCCTGCAGAATGTTGTGATATCAAAATCATGGGGTCTTGTAGAAGAAACCCTAAGGACTATGTTCGAGAAAGATGACTTCTCCGATTGCTGCTTCAACATGGTTGATTTGGGCTGCGCAACAGGGCCTAATACATTTTCAGTCCTCACTCGTGTGATCGACACTATACAGCACTTGCGTAGAAATGGCAATCAAGATTCACAAGAATTTCAGGTTTTTCTGAATGATCTACCCGATAACGATTTCAATGGTTTATTCAAGTTGGCGGAAAGTTTGAAGGAGGAAAAAGGACTCGTTTTCGGATCAAGATCGAGGTGTTTTGTATATGGCGTGCCGGGGTCTTTCTATACTAGGTTATTTCCAAGAAACAGTCTCCACTTTGCTTTTTCTTCATGCAGTCTTCACTGGTTATCACAGGTACTACTTATCGTATTTTCCAGCTAGATATATTAATTCTCATACACATATAGCTTATATATAGATAAACGCACCAAATATATTTACACATATAATGTTTGATAAATCATCTCGGTGTATATATGTATAAAAGAAAAAGATATTAATAAAAATCATCTTATAGATCTTATATTTGAAAAATTAAAATAAGAAACCTAGATTGCTCTGAGCATCACACACCATGTTGTCAACTCTAATGATATTCAGCTAAAATATTTTTGGAAAAATAATTTTCTTTTGTTACACTATATATGAATGTTTAGTGGGTTTTGGTCCCCTCTAATTTTCTGAAGTGTGGTTTCTGTACATAATTAACTTTTAATTTCTGCTGCTTTGGTCCAAGTGTTTATGTGGCTTTTAAAATATTGGTCGAAGTGTTTATGTGACTTTTAAAAAATATTGGCATTGTTGTACATGTCCACAGGTTAAATAATGAACAAAGTAAATATTTTCCATATTTTTCTCATATGATTTCTTCATTTTCTTTACATATTTCTCTTAATCTCAATACCACTTAATGCTCATCTAATACTTTTATTCTTGATTGAATTTTATTTTTAAAGATGTTAAACCGTTTTCGCAAAATTTCAGGTTCCGCAAGGATTGGTGAGGCAGAACAAAGAGAATATATACATTTCGATTTCGAGCCCACCGGAGGTGCTCGACGCATATGCAGAACAATATAAAAGAGACTTATCCACCTTTCTTAGGTTGAGAGGTGAAGAAATGGTGCCTGGTGGGCGAATGGTGTTGACATTTATGGGAAGAAAGGTTAATGATTTCTCTTCCCAGGAACATTACAAATTTTACAGCATGCTTGCACAAACGCTTCTTGACATGGTTACTGAGGTAGTTTCTTACTGTTCAGATTAGAGTGTTAGAACTAGAAATTTGAAAGGTTCTTATGCTATCGTTAACTTGTCCAATTGTGGGTTTTGGTTCATCATGTTTTCACATTTTTGTTTTATTACACTGACTTTATAATAACAAACTTTAAAAACTTAGTAGACAAAACTCAAATTGGATCAAGTTAATGGAAGTAAGTTTATAAAACAATCCATGAAATAAATTAAGATTCTCTATAGAATGGCAATATCAAAACTAAATGGTTTATCAACTCTGCACGAGTCATTGAACGGGAAGTTTACAGTATCTATACTACTTTGTAAATTAAAACTATGGAGTTTAGATCACAGATAACTTATCATGTTATCAGACTGCTGCCTGTTATAGGGACTTCTGGAGAGAGATGATTTGTATTCTTTCAACATACCATTCTACATGCCTTGCCAACAGGAAGTCAGGTCGATAATCAACCAAGAAGGGTCGTAAGGGTCGTTCGAAATCGACAAATTCTTCACCTTTCCAGTTCCTTGTGTAATGTACGAAGACGCCGATGAATTACCTTTGGATAACATTAGAGGAGGAAAGCTTGTGGCAGAAAATATTCGGGCTATCATGGAACCAATGCTTGTTAGCCACTTCGCGAAGTTGAAGAATTGTGATGCTCTGTTTGAAAGGTATTCATGGAAAATTGGAGAGTATTTACTGAAGGAGAAGGCAGAATGTCATATGTTGGCATTTTCTTTGAACAGAGGTGATTGAAAAAGCAAACAGTATATACTAATGTTTGTGTATAATGAACTCAACTATAGTATCTTCATATCTTTTTGATATATAAATGAGAATATACTGTGTCGGGATGCAATAATGACCTCAACTAGGCAAATGTTCGATACATGGCTGATTTAAAAATCTAAGCTACAACAGTTGGTATCACTCCACCAACTATAACTTCTTGTGAAACAATAAGTTTTCAAACCTAAATATATAAAAAAAAAAAAATTGAAGTACTTTGGTTGCACTTTCTCTGAGCCGGGCAATCGATTGTATAATTACAAAGAAATAGAACAAAAGGGTCTGAAGCTCTTCCCAGCATACAGGATGGCAGAGATAAACACATAACAGAGCTTATAAGTTATGACTCAAAAACCTTGCAAAAAACCGATGTGGGTTGCCCAAATTGGACAAGCTTTAACTTGAGTGCTGATTCTGAAACCTCTATTGTCTTTCTAAATAGGAATCCAGCTAGCATACATGTTTAGCTGCATTGCATGCAGTAGATGATCATCAGAAAGAATCAATAATAACCGGTCGGTTTGATTTGACTCAAGTAAATTCGAGATATAGTAAATCAAAACAAGAACCGGTTACCTATTTACACTAACAACCAAGGATTTTTCAGCCTGAAAATTGTCCTTTTGAGAGTTGAGGACTAATCTTCAGAGTGATATCATTATATGCTCCTTCTTGATGCAAATCTACAAGTCCATAGTTCTTCAAAACCTGGGAATAAATTCACGGACAGCTGTGGTAAGTACCAAAGTTTATCTGGAAAACCGTTGAAATTGATAGGGAATGGGTGGAGTTCAAAAGCATAGTAAATCCCAACAGTATCGACTTGATCGAACCAAAACAACCGCCACTAATAGGACATGATGTACATCAAAACTGATAAAATGTCTTAAAAGTGAAGAAAATGAAAGCAGCCAAGTGAGAATTGTTAGCCTTTAATATAATCAAGATATAAGTTTCCCTAGATACTCGTCAATATCCGATAAACTCTACGTAATCAGAACAGTGAGATGTAACTCCCTAGATATTAGTTTTATTTGGCATTACCAATTCTAGATATATAGTGCATGGATTTATAGAACTTACCAAAGTCTCAGAAAACATTCGAGCACATATCTTTCTTGGTTTGCCTTCCAAAATCGTGTTCATACTGAGATCTACAGATGATGATTCTCCTGATTTGCTTGAGAAAGGGTTTGTGGATGACTGCCTCTTCAAATATTGAGCCACAGCCCTGCATTCGAATTCAACATTACAGATAAATCCATGCAATTCTAGTTTGGGTGTTAGTTAAATCTTGAGGGATCTAGGAAGTCAAGTAATGCACCTTGTCCGTGCAGACATTTCTCCAAATTCTGGGGTGCCCTGATTTATTGATGGCAAACCAAATTCTGGTGTTCCTTTGGATCCTGTCCAGTCACAGGTAAGTAACTATTTCGATAATCAAGTGCATAAATAGCTTTTTTGTTTGAAAAATTACCAGCTGGAGAATTATCTTCTTGTTCCAGAAAACCAAGTTCCTGCCGGGGAAAAAGATAAAGCAGCACATTAGATGGAATCTCCATGAACTGATCCCATTACATCATTGACGATTATATTGAGGGAATAATATCGATATAGAAGAAGATTAAGAATAAGCATCCAATCCAAAAGCAGACATGCATAGGTGAACAACAGAAGGATGTAAATCTCATCAATCCGAACTCATTAAATTGCACAAAACCAAAAGTAAACATGTGCAAAGACTTTACATACTTTCGAAGATACAAGTGAATTATTCCTACGGTAAGGTGAAAAAAAGGTGATGTAGTGTGATGGTAGTTTGAGAGAAAGGTTAAATGTGTCTTAGAACAATGTTATATAACAAAAAGGAACATAGTCTAATTCTGAAAATCCTATCTTGAAAATATCTAAGCCAGTTTACCAGTGAACAACCAAAATCAGTGATTTCTGTACTTCTGGTGGCTCAGCATTTCCCAGAATACATTTTTTATCAAAAAATAAAGTCAAAATTTCACAAACACCAGAATCACGCAACCTATGGCAATGATATTACATGTCAAGGAATAATCAAATGTTACTTGTGAAATTAGAGATAGCTACACTAGCTATGTTAAGTAAAAGGAAAGCACAGCCAAGTCCATGAAAATGAAGTTCAAACTCCAAAGAAAATTTGTAAGAATTATGGATGGCGTACTCCTGCAGAATCCAACAGCTCTGGAATATCGAAAAGTGCTGTATGCTCATGAAGAATCCCATCCCCCAAGAATGTTTCAGGGGTTCTCATTTCTGAATCAGGAAGTCCAGAAGACAATCCCACTGTTGTTATTGGTAGCGTTCCATATCCTTCTGAAGTTTCCAGGCGTTCTGATTGGAAATCATGGTTGGAGTTTTTTGGAGTGTGCTGGCTTCTCCGGCTTCTCCCAATTGAAGGTGGCGTCATATTAGAGAACAATGGAATAAATCTTCCCGGTGATGAATCCTCATTGCAACGTAGATATTCAATTTCTATGTTATCACCGTTAACGTGCATGGATTGAGAAACATTTGTCTCTTGGTGTTCTTTTTCTGAGATAATTAAATGAGGTTTAGAAGTAATAAAGTCTTCTCTATGGATATCCTGAAGAGCAGCACAAGATCCTGCAAATTCAAGTAACTTGTTTGACATGAAAAGAATTTCCAAAGCCGACACATCCAGTAATATATTTGAGAACAATGCTACTGACCAGATATTAAGGGCTCAAAAAAAACACCATCTTTCTTCAATCGTTTGTTTACTTTCCAAATGTCAAGCAGAGAACAAGGACAGTTTTGCTTCACCCGACGAACACCAGCGGTGTCGCTTAATGCATTCTTCATGTGCCTATGTCACATGGTCAAAATACTTACAAAGGAACATATATTAATTCAGTCGAAGTGTAAAAATAAATTACTTTTCAAGAAATCATACTGGTTACTGAATACAGTAGACTCATCGAAAAACTGCTTTCTCTTTCTTTTTTTCCTCTGCACTTTCGGTTGTGCAACAGGTGGTGTTACTTGGATTTCCATCTCAGGTGTCCGATGGACTGCAAACCAATTGATCACATGTCATTGTCATGTTCAACATCTATGTAATTTTTTTATGATCATAGACTTACACCCACCAAAATTTATTGAAGTATCCAAGTGCTCGAATGAATGTTGCTCTTCATGCCTATGAGATGAAGGAGAATGCCCATCTGGAAATACCTCATCAGCTCGAACTGGAGTATGTTTTCCTTTTTCTTTCAGGATTTGCTCCTCAAGATATTTGTCTGGATCAGCACGATCAGGCAGAATGGGAGAGTTATTGAAATCGAAACCATGTTTAGCATTTCGCATAATTTCAATGCTCGGCAGATCTTTTGGGCTGCTATTTCCAATAGTTCTTTCATCAAAGCCTATACGACTTTGTGGGGACTGGTCTACATGACCAAAATGTGAATCCGGTTGAACAGGAGGGGGGACACTGTAAGAATAATCAAGTGATTCATTTTTTATTCAGCAATTAATGAATTGTTACATTTTGATAATTCGTGGAATCCTTACTCCTCCAAAGGCTGAGTCTCTGATGCTAAATTTTCTTGTGTAGGTGATGAACCTCTGAAGTCATCCTGCAAGAATATCATTGTTGTAAGGAAATTACATGACATTTGAAGGCATCAAATCACCGACTAAAGGATGCACAAAATAGTAGGCACCTCATTAAATGAGATAACAACGTAAGGATCTTTCCCAGTTGGAACTTGATCTGTTGGATACAATTCAAGATGCTAAAGATCAGTACTAATAGGAGTAAAAAAGATAACAAATGAGAAGACATGGAACTCCAAAACCAGCAAGAGTAAGCAGCCATTGTATATCAATACCCATCATCGTTATATCATCCAGACTCTTCATATGTGAATCCTGGCCCCTGAAAAACAAATTCCTGATTTATCAGCATAATTTCTCTAACAGAGGAACCTATGCAGTGGCATTAAAACATACCAGTCTTTAAAAAAATCATCTACATCCAAGGCATCAAGATCAAAAGTTTGCGGTAAAGTGACAGAATGATATGGAGCATGATTGGCATCTTCGGGCAGATTGACATTGACAAATGTGAAGACCCTGTTTATTGTAATCCTTACATCGTTACAATAGTCATAGAGATAGTCAACTTGCTTTGAATATATCCGTACGACACCAAGCAAAAGATGTCCTGACATCCTTAGCGCTATAGGTACCTCGGGCCACATGATTCGTTCTGTAAAATAAGCAGCAAACAACTGTCTCATCAAAAAAAGATCGAAACTTTATCAACAATAAAACTAGAAAGAAAGGAATTGCCATATGGCAGATTTATTGAGACCGAGCATCGCTTCTTGCATCAACTAAATGGAAACTTGAATAACAAGAATGCAGCAAACTCAGTCAAATGAGTGACCAACATACATAATACATTCTAGACAAAGGAGCAGAAACATAAATTCCCAATTATTAGAAATAGTTTAACTTCAAATATTTAGAGCTGCCAAATCAAACTGTACTCGGTGCTTCCAACCGATAGTTAAAAAAAAAAGTAGGGATACCAAAATATATTAGTCTTGATGGAACAATTTTAAGCATAAGATATTTAAACCAACCAAAATGTAATCTTCAAAAAAAAAACATTTCAATACCGAAGAAAAAAATGAAAGAAATAGAAAACATCAAATTCTAGAAACAATTAGACTTCAGGATCAGCAAAATGAAACTGAAGCAGTGAAACTTTGTCACCTTATAAAACATTCCGAAGCCAACTGAATTAAAAATCGAACCTTTCATTAATATACACGCAATCCAAACAAAAAAGGCTAATGCTTTCGAAAGAAAAAATCTTTATCATCAAAGTCTGATAGATGTCAATCAAAACCCACAAACGAAAATGGAAATCGACCACAAATAAATGGAGAAATCAGATAAAATGTACAAAAGGGACGGACCAACAGTAGATGGAATGTCAGTGGAGGTGTAATGAGATTTCTTGAGCCTGTGCTGCAAATGGGCGGCGCACCAAACAGTGCCCAACGGCCCCTTCCTGGCCAGGAATGTATGCGAGAAAAACATCTCCTCTTCCGACCACCCTCTTCGTTGATGTATGTATCAACACCTATACGTACACGCCCGAGTGTATATAACATCGGTGGTGAGTGTGTTTGTAGAGTAAATGTGTGTGTAACCTGCGGGGTTTTTACGAGGGCAAGGCGGGAAAGGGGAAGAGGCGCGAAATAGGTAAACTGTCAGCAAATTCCGAAATTCTCATACAAAATACGGCTGCCGATTTGGGTTATTTACGTAAGTGCCACCAGAATTCCGGGAGTGTTCCTAGAAATACCACGTAATGTTTTATTTTATTTATTTTTATAAAATACAAGACAAGAATGTTATTTTGTCGAGCAAAAGTGGCAAAAAATATATCTTAGTTTGTAAAAATAATTCTAATCAAATGGATTAAATTATAATCAAGGGTAAATAGTCAAAACTTCCCAAAAAACATAAAAGAGTTTGCGTTCCGATCCATGAGTCAGAATATTATGTTTATAGTCCCTCGCACCATTTAAAAATTTGTTTCAACTCATTGGTAAGAGCAATTGACATTTTTTATCCCTAATAGTGCAAACCCGATTGATCGAATTTTGCAATCCACTCGTCCCTGAGTCCTCTCCACCAATGTTTTCATAATCGGATCGATAACAGAATTGATCTAGCTTTTAAAAACGATACAACCGATTCCACCGAACGGTCCAACCGAAATATAGTTTATTAATAAAATATTAATTAAATATAATGAATAAATATGTTTAAATTTTTAAAAATATATATATAATAGATAAAAAGACATTTATTTTTCAAATTTACTATTAATTATTTAAATATATAACAACTATTAGTTTTATATTTTATAATAATTAGAAAAAGATTTTTGTCCGAAAAAAATTTGAAAATCGGTTGAACCGGTTCGATCAGTTTGTGATCGGTTTGATCGGTTCTTGGCCGGTTCAACCGGTTCATGACCGATTTTGACCCGTCTAATCGGTAAAACGATTTTTTTATATGGTCCGGACCAGACCAACGATCGGTTCCTGGATGGTCCGGTCCGATTCCAAAAATAGTGCCCTCCACCATCCGTGATTAGTCACCACCATCCCCGATCGAATTGATAATCACTCGATACACTCAATTCTTATTCCGATTCCTTGAACCATCCTCAATTCCTCACCACCACCACCGGTCGATCGATTGTTCCCACCACACAATCCATTCCCTTCCTTCCACCACCACCACCCCCAATAAAAAAAACACTTCCTTTTACACCAAAGTACCCCCCACCACCGCTCAAGAGAAGCACAAACCACTCGCAAGAAGCACAAACACCACAGTATAGATGTGAAGATGGATCATATTAAGCACATCATCATCGTTCAATGTCACTTACATCTTGTGTTGGGGAGCTAGGTGTTGTGGTGACATAGATCGGGGGTTGATTTGTTCATATCAACAAACTTTGAATATATCCTCTAATATATATCAACTGAAAATTGAAATCACAAACAATTGTCATTGCACTTACAGCTTCCCAAAAATACAAGGTTCGAGCAAGAACGGAGAACCCACTCTATATTTCATTCAACAACAATGGAGGTTCTTATCATTATTAATCATTCATCAAACAAAATCAAACTAACAAATACTCTTGGAAGCTTGAAATTTTATGCTCTTACAGAATATTAAACCCAACAATTGTAAAGCATCTTAAATAGCAAAAACATAATACATATATCAACAAAGAACACAAACAAATAATTCTTCATTATCCGGCTCATTCCAAATGATGCAATGCATTGGGAAAACTCTATTATTTGAACTAATAATCTTTTTTTAACATATTTTAATCAATTTGGTTGATATTACTCACCCAGAGTTTACTAAATTATTCCAATAACCATTACAATTAGCATAAAATCAAAAATAATTTCCAGAAAAGTAGCACAAAACAGAAATAAACCCTAACAAAAAATACAAGTACAATAAATTGGGTGTTCCTGCCCATACTCAAATCGGAAGACAACTAATGAAGTTTACTATTTAATTGACAATGTGCAATCTCTATTGTACTATTCAATTTCTGTGACAATATTAATGAACTCAAATAAATACAGCAACATCAATTAGCAGACATAGAAAAGTGTACATAAATCATCTATTTAATTGGTGGACTTGAGCTATTATATTTAAACTTGATGTCTACTTAATTAATGATGTAGGATCACTTGCAAACATATTATGGTTTCAAATAAGAACAAGGCGCAAAAAATTGAAACAAAATTTCCAAAACAAAAGGAATAATCTTACTGTCTTTTATGTCAGTTCTCGCCTCAATCTCTTCGCCAGTGGATTGGTCACCCAGATAGATTCCGTGTTCGACCTCTTGCCAACGGATTTGGTCAACCGATGGGCAAACATACGATTCAGGGATGGTTGTGCAATTTTAAAGAACGAGTTAGCTCACGCGTGGACAAACAGATGAGGGATTGTGATGATAAGAAACTGATGATAATTAAGTTGATCTCATTCAGGTAGGGATGGCAATTTTCCCCGCGGTTTTGGGGGCCCGCGGGGAAAACCCGAAACGGAACGGGTATGGGGAATTTTTTCTATCCCCGAATCAAATGGGGATGGGGATGGTAATAACACCCCCATCCTCGAACCCCCCGAACCCGCCCCGATAGTGTGTATATATATATATAATAAAAATAATATTACTATTATTATTTAATATTACTATTATTGTTCAATAGAAATCATATTATTATTTATTTCTTACATATTTAGATGACTAAAAATCTTCAAACCTAAATAATAATCTATTAATAACATTTATATGCATATATATATATACTGTTCTTTAATAATATACTATTGAGTAACAATAATATGTAATATTAAATTTATATTAATGATAATATAGAATAATAAATAATGGGTAAATTGGTGATAAATACCTGTTCAGAAAGTTAAGTTACTTGTCAGTCCCTATTTATCAAAAATTTTTTCTGCAATACCTGACATATGAAAAAGCTTGTTTCTAACTCCCTCAAACTTATTTATCCATTTTCCCAGTTTCTTCCCCATTTCTTCTTCCCGATTTCTCCACTGATTTCTCCCCATTACAAAGACGATTTCACAACTGATTTCTCCCCCATTACAAAGAATATCGATAAACAATCCCCGATCTGTTCCAACTCGCGTCGTCCAGCTCTCAAGGAACATCCTCACCTACAACCATGAAAGCTAGTGAGCCTAGAGGCTCAGCAGGTAAAATCTGGTAGTAACGAAAGCACCACACAGACGAAACATAGGAGTTAACATAACGGAAGTAAACATTAATCAGAACTTTCGTAAGATCTGCGGTTATAAAAATAACCCATTAAATTTTCTGTATGAGTTATGGTACGGAATGTCTCCTTAGGTCTGGTCGCTTGATCAATATCATATGATATCAGGTCTATGGCGAACTATCGCCCATTATCATTCATGTTTGAGGGGCGCCCCGGTCCGTCGACAGACATCCACACTCCCGTAAGCTGGCCGTCTGTTATCTTTGCCACATATCATAAAACTTGGAAATCACTTCCTTTAAACTTTATGAAATATGACATGGAAACTTATGTCATTCCTCCTTTCACAACCTTGTCATATATCATTAGAACATTTGTATCAACATATCGCACGCCAGATGTTCGTTTTGTTTAAGAAATCCATTTTTTATTTGAAAAAACTACTGGGTGTATGACTGTATACAGTTGAAGAAATTCTGAAATCATCTCAGGATATACGTCGGAATTCAATCGAAGAAGAAACTCGAATTAGCTCAGGCGATGGATACGACTAACGAAGCACAGAGCTCTGAGCTGAAGATTGAAATTGGGTATAAATTAGAACATACTAGAGTTATACCTTCTAATCAAAGCTAAGGAATGAATAATTAAACTTGAGATTTTAGTATCAGTCCAGAGTGGACCTAAGCTGAAACTGTTCAGCTCTGGGTAGACAGATCGCAAGCTTAAATGTTGAGGTGCAATAATTGCCCCTGCTAGGTAGAGTGATTGAAAAGTGATGCTTGAGTTGCTATACGGTTTAACATATTGGAGTTGCATCGTTACCACTAGCTATAGCTTTTGATAAAGCGACAAGCGCTCGGTCCTACAATTGGTATCAGATACAAGGTCATTGGTTCCATTCTCAATGATTTCAAGGAGTGTAATTATTGGGAGGAGGATTGTTGAGGTGCAATAATTGCCCCTGCTAGGTATAGCGATCGAAACTTGACGCTTGAGTTGTTATACGATTTAAAAGATTGGAGTTGCATCGTTACCACTAGCTATAGCTTTTGGTAAAGCGGAAAGCGCTCGGTCCTACAGTAAAACAGTTCTGGGTGAGAAATCAGATCACGGCTTGTTGGTCAACTCAGATTAGAGATATTCAACATAACTTAGAACGGTTAGGTTAAGTTAAGAAGGTCAAACAAGGTCAACTCGGTTTAGGGAAATCAGGCCGGATCGCGGGCTTAGAACAGATCAAAGGGGCAAATAGATTGTGTGCTTGAAACAACTCAGAAGATGCAACAATAGATCATGCGCCTAGAACAGCTTGCAAACTTAAATAAAAGAAACAGTCAGCTCTGCTTAGAATAACGAAGTCAGATCGCGGGTTCAAATCAGCTCGGGGAAAAATCAGATAGCGAACTTAAGGTCAGCTCGAGGAAATAAGCATATCGCAAGTGTAAATTGGAACAGTTCGAGGTCAAAGTACGAACTAAAATAATAGAACGAATCATACGAGATTAGAATAACAACATGGTACTCAAATATCTTGGAGAAGTTCGAATATATTAGATAAGCTTATCATATCAAAACAGAGTTCTAACTAGATTAGCTCTGCCTATCAGCTCAGAACCTCATCTTTATCCATCCAGCACGATGAAATCACTGGAAAACTCAGTGAAATTTATATTGAAACTACTTTCATACAATCCAGAAATTTGAAGGAGACGACAACTCAAACCGTCACAGAAACTCTTCTATTAAACATGTGAGAACTCAAAAACCAATGCAAGCATACAGATCATAACATCATTTGAAAAACCTTAGAAGCTACTCAGAACTCTGAAACAGAGCACAACCAGAAAGCAAATAGAAGGCAAATAGAACGCAAGAAGCGAACAATAATATGCTTTCACAGAGACAACAAGAAACAGAGTTTACTTGCCTTACACTGAATGACAGTTTGCAGTGAACAACTCCAACTTTGAATATTCACAAGCACGATCAAAAAGCTTTCCAAAACTTTAAAATGAATCTTTGGTTTGTTGTTTAGAGGAGCTCTCCAATGCCTTATATAAGCTCCAATGATGAAAACAGTGTGTAGTAGGTTTAAAGCATTTACACAAAGCACGGGTTGTGGGACAACCGAATTTATCACTTGCTAAAATATATTATCCTTTACAACAACTATTTTAAATGTTCTTTTTATTTTTTAAAAACCAGAACCGTGCTTGGTTTTATTCTCGTAGGAACCGTCAGCGAATCGCCCAGCTAGAAATCGAAGAAACCAGCTCAGGAAAAATCTGAAATGTTAAACACAAAAATAGTAGTTTAACCCTTCAAAACAAAATAAATAACTTGTGGGTTTATGAATTTTCGGGCGTTACAGCTTTATCCCCTTAAATAAAATTCTGTCCTCGAAATTTAATCAACTAAACAGCTCTGGGTAATGACTACTCATCTCTGCTTCAGTCTCCCAAGTTGCTTCCCGTTCTGAGTGAGTCATCCATTGAAATTTGACCACTGGAATGCATCGATTCCTCAGTCTTCTGTCTTATCTAAGAAGGATTCTCATTGGCTCCTCTTCGTAACTCAGATCAGGCGTGAACAAAATGGGTTCGTAGCTCAATATATGCGAGGGACTTGGTACGTGCTTCCATAAACACGGAAACAAAAGAAAGTTCGTTCCCTTTCGTCAAGTAGGTAAAGCATAAGAGCTGATATGTGAAAGACGTTGTGTACTGCAGATAGTTGAGGAGGTAGTGCTAATCGATAAGCTAACGTCCCCACTCTTTATAAGATCTCGAAGGGATCGATATATCCGGGACTTAGCTCACCCTTTCTTCTAAATCTCATCACCCCCTTCATGGGTGCTACATTGAGAAATACATGATCTCCTACCTCAAAGCTCAGCTCACGATGACGGTTATCAGCATAGCTCTTTTATCTACTCTGAGCCATCCTCGTCCGATCACGTACCTTTCTGATAGCTTCAGCTGTTTGCTCAACTATATCTGGACCTAGATCAGCTCTCTCACCTACATCATCCCAATGAATAGGTGACCTGCACTTTCGACCATACAGGGCTTCGTAAGGGCCCATCTTAATCGAATCCTGGTAATTGTTATTGTAAGTGAACTCTACCAAAGGAAGCTTCGAATCCCAGCTTTCAGCAAAATCTATTGCGCATGCACGGAGTAGATCCTCCAGCGTTTGGATTACTCTATAAGATTGGCCATGACTTTGGGGTTGGAAAGCCGTGCTGAAGGCTAGCTTGGTCCCCATGGCTCGATGCAAGCTCTTCCAGAACGAAGATGTGAACCTTGGGTCCCTATCTGAGACGATGGAAACTGGAATCCCATAAAGTCTCACTATCTCCTTGATATACAGCTCAGCATACATGTTCAGATCATAGGTAGTATTTACGGGTAGAAAGTGAGATGACTTAGTTAAACGATCGACTATGACCCATATCGAGTTTAAACCATGAAGGGTTCTCGGCAAACCTACCACAAAATCCATCATAATATTTCCCACTTCCATTCTGGTGTCGGGAGAGGTTTCAGCCTTCCAGCTGGTCGTTGATGCTTTGCTTTAACTTGTTGACAGGTTAGACACTGAGCGACAAAATCTGGAGATATCCCGCTTCATTCCTGGCCACCATATAACGTTTGCAAGTTCTTATACCTTTTTGTGCTTCCTGGATGAACTGAATATGGTGTGGTGTGAGCTTCTTGTTAGAGTAGATGCCCAACTAGCCAACTTGTGGCGTGTGGGTTTTCATTGACTCTTGTACAAACGATCTTTATATATGATATTCGCATTCTTTTATATGGCATTCTTTACTTTCATTATGTGTGTAATGATTTACAATTGTGTTGAGTAAAGACCTAGATTACACTAAAGCGTATGTTATATGTGATAGTGGGTATGACGGCTATCATGAAACACATCTAATAGTCGCTGTGTACTCTGAACATGTTCCTAGTCGATTGGGCCGTCAAAATGAGGATAAGGCCGCCCGAGCTCGAGACTAGTATCTGCGATGCGAAGTACCATGTTTCATTGGTAGGGAACATTGTGATGTTCTGAGCATGCAGATAGATAGTGACCTGGTGATCTATTGAACTACCCTCCTTCGGACTTTCCAAGTGGTTCCCATTTGTCGAGTGGATAAGTCCGAGGTCTTGGTTGTACTGATTAGTCCTCACGACTCGAAACGTCATTGAGACTCTACATGATAGGCGTCTCACTTTGACCCGTTTGCCGCTCACTTGGGGTCACCAGGCGTCGGGGATTGGGTGAGACCCCGGATGCATGTAGGAGTCGATGCATCGTTGTCGAGGATTCACCGCTCGCAGACATGCGTGGATATCCTATGCTATCTGAGGGGATAATAGTGTGCAAAGAAACTCCCACACGGATACTCAGCTCAATGTGTTGAGCACGAGAAGAGGATTTCGGGAAGTATGACTTCCTAAAGGTCAACAGGGGTCAAACCGGGATTTGACTCTGTTGAGGGGCAAAACGGTCATTTTGCTATTTAGGGTTAGATGATCTGAAAAATTGTTTTTCACATCATAACATTCAGTTTTGAAAACTGAGTCGATCGGTCCGATCTGATCGGCGATCGGAATTACGATGAAGTCGCAGCGATTTATATCGTCATTTGGACTCGGGCCCGTTGGACCGGCCCAAGTCCAATTTTAAGTCTATATATGTCTAGACTTAAGAGACTTGAGAATAATTATTTAATCACAAAACCCTAGACTAAAACCCTAAGTATAGCCGCCCTCCCCTCCTCTCCACTCACGCCGCCGCCGCCGCCCTTGCGCCGCCGCCGCCGCCGCCGATAGTCGCCGGAAATTTGTTCCGGCCAGTTCGACGTGGAGAATCCGATCGTGCTGATCTCGTCAGGACTTCTAGTGCAGTCTGACGAAGGAGCCTCGAGTCTGGTCGTGGACCGGATTGACGAATCTACCGGGATGAACTGAATATGGTGTGGTGTGAGCTTCTACCATGATATCAGCTCGCAGGGTATCTTCTCGTGGAACCCAAATCCTGCCTTGATATCTCACAGTACCCTATTCTATCGTATAGATATTTCCACCCTTCTTTTCATCCTGACGTTTCCATTTTAACAACTGTTTGTCTCTCGTCTGCCCCTCTTTGATCTGATCTTTCAACGTCGACTGAATAGTGAGAACAACTAGTTTTGCAGCACAGTCTCTGGTAATTAGCTCCAATTAAAATCTCTCAATTTCCAATGCCAACTGTCTCAGAACTGAAATCTGAGCCAAGCCCACTGACTTCCTACTCAAACATCAGCTACCACATTAGCTTTACACGTGTGGTAATTGATGGTACAATCATAATCCTTCACTAGTTCTATCCATCTTCACTGTCTCATGTTCAGCTCTTTCTGTGTGAAGAAGTATTTGAGGCTCTTGTGATAGATAAAGATTTCGCATTTCTCCCCATAAAGATAGTGTCTCCAAATCTTTAATGCGAGTATTACGGATACTAGCTCCAGATCGTGCATTGGCTAGTCTTCTCGTGAGTCTTCAATTTCCTAGAAGGGTAAACAATCACCATACGATCTTGCGTTAACACAGTGCCTAGACCCAGCTTAGACGCATCGGTGAAGAGAACATAATTACCTTGTCCTGAGGCACATGGATAAAACGGGGACTCTACCAAAGCTTGCTTCAGCTTATCAAAAATCGCTTGGCACTCAGGTTCCAGTCATACTTAACATGTTTCTTGGTTAAGGTCGTCAACAGGACTGCTATCTTAGAAAAGCCCTTGATAGATCGCCTATAGTAACCCGAAGACCTAGGAAGCTACGAATCTCAGTCACACTTTTAAGCACAGGCCAATCCCGAACGACTTCCACCTTCGCTGGGTCGACTTCTGGTCCATCCTTGGAAATCAAATGACAAAAAAAAACAACCTTATCTAGCCAGAACTCACATTTTCTAAACTTAGCAAAGAGCTGTTTGTCCCGTAAAATTTACAATACTGTCCTAAGCTGACTCGAGTGCTCTTCTCTGCTCTCAGATTAAATGAGGATATCATCTATGAACACGACCACGAACTGGTCCAGGAATGGTTGTGTTGGATCTGTTTTGACAGATCAGAATCTTAATTTTGGTTGACACAAAATATGCTATTATCTTACTAACAGTCTTAGAATCCGTGCGCAGTCTCCAAGAGCAGCGTAGAAGATGTCCAAGCTGGTTAAGGACAAACCAGCTCGAATTGAAGAAGACCATATCAGGAAGGTCGGTCAAGCTGGATGCTTAAGAGAGATGGGTTTATTGTGGAAGATGAAGATGAAGAAGGAGATGAGGAAGAATCTGTGAGAAGTTTGACGAGCTCTAGGTGAACCCCGTAGAAGAAAGAAAATCCAAGAGAAGGGTGTACTCGATCAGTCTCCATAGGTTCAAGCTGTTACAGATTAGAAGAGAGCTGCAAACTGATAAGAAGATGTCCAAGCTGAAACAGTGAGGGGACGTCCAAGCTGGTGTGACAGAAGACATCTAAGCTGGAACAGTGATAGGATGCCCAAACTAGTACAACAAGGAAAAGCAGCTCAGGAGATGATCAGCTCGGATCAGTGATCAAGCGCATATTAGAGATCCAGTGAAAGCTGAATCAGAACAGATATGATCCAAAGAAGAAGGGATATAATCACAAGTGCAAGACATGTCCAGTGCAGAGGATCACATGCTGTTCGATACCAAATGAATCGTGGAGGAAGATTGCTGTAGTGAAAGAAGAGACCAGCTGGGAATGAAACCAGCTGGAAAACAATCTTAGATCCCAGCAATGTTCAAGAAGAGGAAAGAACAAAACAAGACCAGCTGTAAAAAAGAGCAGATGAGAAGTGCAGCTTAGAGAAGAAGCGCAGATCAGCTCAAGAGCAGCTTAGAGAAGAGCAGAACAGATAAGAAGCGGTCAGCTGAGAGAGACCAGCTGGGAGGACACCAGCTGGTAAACCAGATCTGGACAGACCAGTTCAGACGAACAAAGCAGTTTGAACACAAGCTTTATGAAGATTATATTGTTCAAACCGATTTGCTTCGTCCTGTCCACATCAGGTACAAGATTTATAGAGCTTGAAGTTAGCAAAGGCTGCAAGCGTAGAAAGAAGAGAGCTCAAGTCAAATAAAGACTACAATGCATTTATTGCTATAGGACACAAAGTACAACTTTGTCAGAAGCCTTAACAACGGCTACATATTTGTGTCCAACGGATATAACAGATCAAAGGATTTATGTGACACCCAAACCCAATGGGGCCACGAGAATTGGAGTAAACAAAAATTTTCGAATAAAAGAAGGGATAAAAGAAGATTTGTTATAAGCTGCATCTCTTATAACTCAAGGGAAAACAAGACACAAAACAATTCGAAAGTTCAGCAGATACTCAAATACGCGCGCTACTGCTAAAAGCTTTTGCGGAAACAGGGTATTTCATATAACTTTGCAAATGCGGTTTACAACAGCTGTTATTTGAGATAAATATACAACCATTGCTACTGATTTAATACAGCACAACCTAATCAAAACAATACAACTACGACACGGAAAACGTAGGCCTTGGATAAACACAACGCCACCCATCTGCTGATTCAAGTTCCACCTGCTGTTCCTCCATCAGCTGTCGTACCTGCACCATTTTAAAAGCTAGTGAGCCTAAAGGCTCAGCAAGTAAAATCTGAGTAGTAACAATTTCATAAAACGCAGGCAGACATCTGTACAATGCATATGTTAAGGAACTTCCATAAACACTGTTCTTTTCGTAAACAGTTCAATAAACATTTCAATGGCAGAAACAGGGGAAGATAGCCCAGTTCCTCATTTCTTTCAATTTCATTTTCAATTGATCATGGCATATAAGTTCTATTTTTTGGGGTGTTACAACTCTACCCTCCTTATTGAAATTTCGTCCTCGAAATTACGTACCAAATAAATATGGGTAAAGACTTAGCATATCAGCTTCTGTTTCCCAAGTTGCTTCTCGCTCCGACTGGTTGGACCATTGTATCTTAACCATAGGAATGCTACGGTTTCTTAATCTTCTAATCTCTCGGAGGAGAATTCTTTCTGGTTTCTCTTCATAGCTTAAATCTGGATCTAAATGGATTGGCTCGTAATTCAAAACATGCGAAGGGTGGGGAACATATTTCCTCAGTGCTGATACATGAAAAACATTGTGCACTGCTGACATTTGTGGAGGCAGCGCCAGTCGATAGGCGAGCGTTCCTACCTTCTCTAAAATCTCGTAGGGTCCAATGTATCTTGGACTCAACTTTCCTTTCTTTCCAAAACGCATAACTCCTTTCATTGGAGCTATTCTCAAAAGCACTCGATCACCTATCTCAAAATTCAGCTCCCTTCTTCGATTATCTGCATAGCTTTTCTGTCGACTTTGAGCTGTTTTCATTCTTTCTCTTATTTTTCTAACAGCTGCTGCTGTTTGCTCCACTACATCAGGTCCTAAACCAGCTCTTTCACCAACTTCATCCCAGTGAAGTGGCGTTCTACATTTCCTGCCATACAAAGCTTCATATGGAGCCATTTGAATTGAAGCTTGGAAACTGTTATTGTAGGCGAATTCTACCAGTGGCAAACTTGCATCCCATCCTGCTGAAAAATCCACAATACATGCTCTGAGCAAGTCTTCTAAAATTTGAATCACCCTTTCCGATTGTCCATCAGTTTGCGGGTGAAACGCAGTACTAAACGTCAACTTTTTACCCATAGCTTTATGTAGACTTTTCCAAAAAGCTGATGTGAACTTGGGATCCCTATCTGAAACAATGGAGATTGGAACACCATGTAGCCTCACTATTTCTTTTACATACAATTCAGCATACCTGCTCACCTCATAAGTCGTTTTAACTGGTAAGAAATGAGCAGACTTAGTGAGCCTATCAATTATAACCCAAATAGAGTTATATCCTTGAACTGTTCTTGGCAAACCAGTTACAAAATCCATCGCTATACTTTCCCACTTCCATTCAGGAATCGGCAGTGGTTTCAACAATCCTGCTGGTCGCTGATGTTCAGCCTTCACCAGCTGACATGTCAAACATTCAGCTACGAATCTTGCAACATCCCTCTTCATTCCTGGCCACCAATACAACTGCTGGAGGTCCTTGTACATTTTTGTGCTTCCGGGATGTACTGAATATGGAGCTGTATGAGCTTCTTTCAAGAGTTCAGCTCTTAAATCATTCACTTGAGGTACCC
>KV016230.1:0-10993 GCA_001598015.1 Dorcoceras hygrometricum
ATGTTTGAGGTTCAGAGGGAGATTAGTAGTTCCGAACCTGATTGATCTGAAGGAGACCCTCATGAATGAAGCACATTGTAGCCGGTACAGTGTGCATCCAGGCGAGAGAAAGATGTACCATGCCTTGAAGTCTCACTACTGGTGGACAGGTATGAAGAGCGACATTTCTGCTTTTGTTGCTAGATGTCTGAATTGCCAGCAGGTCAAGGCTGAGAGGATGAGACCTGGTGGTCTTCTGCAGAGTTTGGAGGTGTCCCAATGGAATTGGGAGCACATCGCCATGGATTTCGTGACTCATCTACCTCGATCGAGTAGGGGATGTGATGCGATTTGGGTTGTGATTGATAGACTTTCGAAGTCAGCCCATTTCATTCCCTATGATGTGAGGTGTTCGATGAAAAAGATGGCGAAGCTGTACATCGATCATGTGGTTAGATTGCATGGAGTTCCGGTTTCGATAGTGTCTGACAGAGATCCAAGGTTTACTTCTCGCTTTTGGAAGAGTCTGCAAGCAGCAATGGGTTCGAGATTGGCGATGAGCACAGCCTATCACCCACAGACAGACGGTCAGTCTGAGCGGACTATCCAGACTTTAGAGGATATGTTGCGAGCGGTAGTGATGGATTTCAGCGGTGGCTGGCAGGATTCGCTTTCCTTAGTTGAGTTTTCGTATAACAACAGCTACCAAGTCACTATTGGAATGGCTCCGTTTGAGGCATTGTATGGTCGAAAGTGCAGATCCCCGATTTGTTGGGAAGAAGTTGGCGAGAGACAGCTTTCTACACAGGAGTTTGTTCAGCACATGAAGGACCAAATCGATTTGATCCGGAGTAGAATGAAGGCTGCCCAAGACCGTTTCTTGAGTTATGCGAACCGTAGACGTCGACCGCTAGAGTTTGAGGTAGGCGGTCGTGTGTTTCTCAAGATTTCTCCTTTCAAGAGCGTGATGAGATTCCGATTTAAAGGAAAATTGGCTCCCAGATTCGTTGGTCCCTTTGAGATTATCGAGCGGATTGGACAGTTGGCTTATAGACTGAGGCTGCCCGAAGAGTTAGCCGCGATACATGACGTGTTTCATGTGTCAATGTTGAGAAAATATGAGCCGGATCCGTCCCACGTGTTGAGAACTGACGAATTTGAGCTGGATTCTGCCTTGAGTTATGTTGAATATCCGGTGCAGATCTTGGATAGGAAGGAGAAACAACTGAGGAACAATATAATTCCGTTGGTGATGGTCCAATGGAGCAAGCATGGCCGAGAAGAAGCAACTTGGGAAGTTGAAGAGAAGATGAGGCAGGAATGGCCTCATCTGTTTGAGCACTGAGCTTGCGCAATTTCTAGGTAAATCTTTAATTTTGCTTCGAATTTTGGTGCTGGTTTGAATGTTTGATGGGTTCTTCCCTGTGTTTCCTTTGATTTCGAGGACGAAATCTCTTAAGTTGGGGAGAATGTGAGGATTGAGAATATGAGCCGGATCCGTCCCATGTTTTGAGAACTGACGAAGTTGAGCTTGATTCTGCCTTGAGTTACGTTGAATATCCGGTGCAGATCTTGGATAGGAAGGAGAAACAACTGAGGAACAAGATAATTCCGTTGGTGATGGTCCAATGGAGCAAGCATGGCCGAGAAGAAGCAACTTGGGAAGTTGAAGAGAAGATGAGGCAGGAATGGCCTCATCTGTTTGAGCACTGAGCTTGCGCAATTTCTAGGTAAATCTTTAATTTTGCTTCGAATTTTGGTGCTGGTTTGAATGTTTGATGTGTTCTTCCCTGTATCTGCCTTTGATTTCGAGGACGAAATCTCTTAAGTTGGGGAGAATGTGAGGATTGAGAAGTTAGATTAGTGATTAATTGATTTGATTTGGGATTAATCACGTGTGATTTGAGGAATTTGCGAAAGGAATGAAGTCCTGCTGAATTATCTGTCGTGGCGTTAGTTTAAGAGATGAGAAATATCGATTTTTGGTGAAGTCAACGCTGGTCAAAACTACTGTAGCTCGTGCTGGTGAATTTTAAATCAGCAGCGGTGTCGTCAGCGTGACGTTTGAAGATCTGCTGGTTTTGGTTCGAGTTGAAGTTGCTGCTGGTAGATATTGCGTTTAGCGCGAGATTGAGCGAGGAAGTGACGCGTGTTAGTCAACATTTTTGGAGTGTTGACTATTGTTTCAGCAGATAGCTTGTGGAATCAGTTGCGAGTGCTATCGATAGATACGATGACGTAGGCGTGACGCAATACTTGCTGCTGGTAGTATTGCGTTAGGTTGGTTGCTGCTGATCAGCAGGCGCGCTTGTGCGAGAGCGTTGAATCGGCGTCGTTTGAATAAGTGGAAACGCTGCGTTTTGAGCTTCGCGTTTGAGAGATCAGCTGTTGGCAGCTTTGCTTGCGTATGTAAAGTGACGTCGTTTGAGTTAGTAGATGCGTCGTCGTTTTGAGTGTTTTCTCGCGACCAGCAGATAGATTTAACTGTAGAGAGAGCTGTTGTCAGCTCTTGGTTGCTTTGGCTTGCGAGAGCTGTTGTCTGCTGATGGTTGCTGCGGCGTCGTTTAGATAAGTTGGAACGGTGTCGTTTTGATAGTTTTCGTGCGATTGATTGCTTAATCGTTGCTGCTGATTTTACGAAGGGAAAAGAAAGGATTGCTGCTGATAGACTTCTGCTGATTTCTTCGATAGATTTTGGTGATTCAGCAGGCGAGGTTGAAGAGGTATTAATAGAAGTGTTGATCGACACTTAGAAATATTTTGAACCAGCCATATCTTATCTCTTCTTCTTTCAACCCTCGTCGACTACTGTTCACCGTCACTTTCTATCGCGATTTGCCGTTGATTCCGACCTCCGTTTTTAGAGTTCTTGGTAGTGTTGGAAACCTCTCGAGAAGACCTTTCTTTTCCTACCAATCTTGGAGGCTGTGTTGAGCTGGAGCGAAAACGCGAAACGGCTGAATTGAACAGTAAGTTGCGCCGTGCGTTTCTATCCTTTGGGTGAGCTTTCTTTCGTTGGTTTGAGCTAAGATATTAGGTATCTTTGGCAGATTTAAGCTTCTAGGAATTTTGAAGGGTAATTGTCGAGGAAGCTTCAAAGGCAGTAAGCTTGAGTTGTTGCTGGACGTGTCTTTGTTAAGAATCTGTTAGGTAATTCGAAGGGGAAAGGTACGATTGAGCATCCCTTACCAGTTTTGAGCGTGAACATGTTTATATTTCAATGTTGTGAAAACCGTGAGTTGCTATTATGTGATTACGTGAAACAGATTGATGGATTACTTGAGTTTGCATTCTGTTGGCACGTATTATGAATTGTATGCATCTAGCATGGATATTGAATGGCATACATGCATACATCTTGAGCCTGAATTGACAGATTGATTTGATTACCTGATTGGGTGCCACGTTGTGACTGTCCGACTGTTGAGTCGTGCTCGAAAAGTCCAACGCTATCGTCGGAGTGGTGACTACCGGATCCGAGTGTCTACCACCGAACTGTGATGGGCTGACGGGCCCCGATGATCACGGACCGATGATTTCCACCGGCTGATTGGCTGTGCGTGGTATAGAGGCTTGATTTGAGTTGCCAGCAGAGCGGAAGTTCAGCTGGTCGATCCCCTCATCCCTGAGTCCCAGTTTACTTATGATATGTATTAAACCGGGGGATGCCCTGTGTTTTATTGTATTTGGGGATCTGTATTTTGAATTGATTTAGGTGGTTGCTTGTGGTATGAGTTTGAGTTAACTCATATTTTGAATATCGAATATTTTGAATGTATGATTTGAAGTTCAGGCCCAAATTATTTCGAAAAAACTTTTTAAGCCCTGATTTTAAGCTTCCGTGATTATGCGCTTATTATGTGTTAATTGTTCTATTTATCACGGGGCCTGACACATTCAACGTAGATCACAGAATCCCCCCCGTCCTCAAGGGATTATTAATATGATTTTAGGAGGATCCACGGATGGAGATTCGAATAGGGCGAGGAAATCTAGCAAGCACCGGTTGGAAAACATGCAGGTGCTACCAGTGGAAGATCGGAGTGGCCCCACTATATCTTTTAGCTCGAACAAATTACCAAGGAAGCTAAAACGCAAATGATGCTCTCGTCATCCGAGCCATGGTCGCAAATTATGACGTAGATCGCATCTTCATTTACTCAGGAAGCTCCGTGAATATATTGTTTAAAGGATCTATGGAACAGATGGATCTGGGAGATTACCCTGTTAGTCCTGTAAAAACGCCTGTGTTCGGTTTCATCGGGCATTCTATGGAGCCCGAAGGGGAAATATACTTGCCGTTGTCATTTGGAAACGGGGAAAGGAAAAAGACACGGATCATCGGGTTCACGATAATTGATGCACCATCCTCTTACAGCATTATCCTGGGACGTCCTGCTATGGCAGCTTTTATGGCCGTAGCTTCGGCCCTTCATCAGAAAGTCAAGTATCTCGTGGCAGGGGAAGTGGGTGTCGGGATCCGGATCGCGTCCCCCGGCGAGGCAGCGGAAGAACAAAAAACATGTGCCGGGAGACGATCAATACGATATAAACAAAACATAACTATGACATTCATAGGATGTTCAAAACACTACCTTGCTGGCACTTGTGCCTGGCTCCAACCGGAATTACAAGAACCCGGCTCTTCTCGGTAGATTGCGGTAGATCCGTCAATCAGGTCCACGACCGGAATTGATCTCCCTCCGATCAGCCTGCACTAGAAGGCTGAAGGATTTTATCGCCAATGGATTCTCCTCGAAAAACTAGGCCGGAAACAATTTTCCGGCGAAGCGGCGGCGGCGGGCGGCGCACGGCGGCGGCGTGAGGAAGATGAAGAGAGGGGCGGCGGCCAAGAATGCTTAGGGTTAGGGTTTGCTTAATTGTTGTATGAATTGAGTTATGATCAAAGTGTTTAAGTCTACATTAAGTAGACTAACAATGGACTTGGACCGGCCCATCGGGCCCGGGTCCAAATGACGATATCCATTGCTGTGACTTCATCATAACTCCGATCGTCGATCAGATCGGACCGATTGACTCAGTTTCCTAAACTGAAGATTATGATGTGAAAAACAATTTTTCAGATCATTTAACCCTAATTTGCAAAATGACCGTTTTGCCCCTCAACATCGGCAAATCACGATTTGACCTCTGTTGACTTTTTAGGAAGTCGCACTCCCAAAATCCTCTTCGTATGCTCAACACATTGAGCTGAGTATCCGTGCGGGAATCTCGAATCCAGTACTTGTGTGACCCTCAATGGTTCAGGGATACAGCTAGCCGTGGGCCCACAACCATTGTGGCTCCGGAATCACAATTCCGGACTTGCCCATCGGATCATGGTAAGAGCGTCTAGCAACATTACCTCATGATCCCCTAGGTATCACTGATAGTGCCTGCAAGAACCAGTTGGTCGTGGTTAGCGTACAGTACGGTCCTTTCAATCCATATATCCCGATCAGATCAACGACCATTGGTAAATCGAGAGTCGCTATAGATCCGATAGCTATGCATACATCTTGGAGATCGAATAGTGACATCGCGAGTGTAACTAGGCAAACGCATTTACCTAAAACACTTCTAGTACTCTGGCCATAGATTTATACACTATTATCCCCTCAGATAGCATAGGATATCCACGCATGTCTGCGAGCGGTGAATCCTCGACAACGATGCATCGACTCCTACATGCATCGGGGTCTCACCCAATCCCTACGCCTTATGACCCCAAGTGAGTCGGCAAACGGGTCAAAGTGAGACGCCTATCATGTAGAGTCTCAATGACGTTTCGAGTCGTGAGGACTAATCAGTACAACCAAGACCTCGGACTTATCCACTCGACAAATGGTAACCACTTGGAAAGTCCGAACGAGGGTAGTTCGATAGATCACCAGGTCACTATCTATCTGCATGCTCAGAACATCACAATGTTCCCTACCAATGAAACATGGTACTTCGCATCGCAGATACTAGTCTCGAACTCGGGCGACCTTATCCTCATTTTGACGGCTCAATTGACTAGGAACATGTTCACAATACACAGTGACTATTAGATGCGTTTCATGATAGCCGTCATACCCACTATCACATCTAACATACACTTAGGTGTATCCTAGGTCTTTACTCAACGCAATTGTAAATCATTATACACACAATGAAAGTAAAGAATGCCATATGGATAAACGCGAATATCATATATAAAGATTGTCATATACAAGAGTCTATAAACCCACACGCTACAAGTTGGCTAGTTGGGCATCTACTCTAACAATCTCCCACTTGCCCTAAAGCCAACTACTCATCAGACGTAGTCCCATTGTTTCGTGATGTTTTTCAAACAAGGGTCCTGGCAAGGGTTTCGTAAGTGGATTAGCAACGTTGTCCGCAGAGGCGACTCTCTCAACTGCTATGTCACCTCTAGCCACAATATCCCGGATTATGTGGTATTTCCTCAGTATGTGTTTGGATCTTTGGTGAGACCTAGGCTCCGTTGCTTGCGCAACGGCACCCGTGTTGTCGCAGTACACCGGGACTGGACCAACTCCATTAGGAATGACGCCCAACTTTTGGACGAAATTCCTTATCCAAACTGCCTCCTTAGCAGCAGCTGATGCCGCAATGTACTCAGCCTCAGTGGTTGAATCCGCGATGGTGTCTTGCTTGGAACTATTCCAAGAGACATCACCACCATTGAGCATGAATACAAATCCAGAGGTTGATTTCGAATCATCCACATCACACTGGAAGCTAGAATCAGTGTAGCCTTCCAGTTTCAGTTCACCACCCCCATAGACCATGAACATATTTTTAGTCCTTCGTAAGTACTTAAGAATATCCTTCACAGCCTTCCAATGCAATTGGCCGAGGTTGGCTTGGTAGCGGCTCGTGACACTCAGAGCATATGCGACATCCGGTCTAGTCGAGATCATGCCATACATAATACTACCTATAGCCGAGGGATATGGTACACGTGCCATACTCTCTATCTCCTCATCAGTCTTTGGACACATAGACTTAGATAGAGTGATACCGTGGCACATAGGTAGGTGTCCTCTCTTGGATTCTTCCATAGAGAACCTCTTAAATATGGTATCGATGTAGGTAGCTTGGGTGAGTCCGAGCATCCGTTTGGATCTATCCCGATAGATCTGTATTCCAAGAATATAGGATGCTTCACCCATGTCCTTCATCGAAAATCTGCTAGACAATCATACTTTAGTTGACTGCAGCATTCCTACATCATTCCCAATGAGTAGAATGTCATCAACATAAAGTACGAGGAACGTCACAGCGCTTTTAACTACCTTCTTGTATACACAAGGCTCCTCGGGATTCTTGATGAAACAAAACTCCTTAATTGTTTCATCGAATCTCAGGTTCCAACTTCGCGATGCTTGTTTGAGACCGTAGATCGATCTCTGAAGCTTGCATACCTTATGCTCGCTTCCAACAGATGTGAAACCCTCAGGCTGCGTCATATAGATCTCTTCCTTAATGTTTCCATTAAGGAACGCAGTTTTCACATCCATTTTCCATATATCATAGTCGTACCATGCGGATATGGCTAACAATATTCTAATTGACTTGAACATTGCGACTGGCGAGAAGGTTTCATCATAGTCAACACCTTGCCTTTGAGTGTAACCTTTCGCGACCAGTCGTGCCTAGTAGGTCATTACCTTACCATCAGGCCCAAGTTTTCCTCTTGTACACCCATTTGCACCCAATAGGAACAATTCCTTCGGGAGGGTTAACGAGAGTCCAAACTTGGTTAGCATGGATTGAGTCAAACTCAGACTGCATTGCTTCAAGCCATAAATTGGAATCAGCATCGGAAATTGCCTCCTTGAAAGTTCTTGGATCAGATCCAACAACTTGATCACCTTGATCATCTTCAAGGAGAAAACCATATCTCTCAGGAGCCCTAGGAACCCTTTCGGATCTCCTAGGTGCGACCATTTCTGGTACTGGCTCTGTAGGTGCAGGAGACTCACCTGGTACTTCAGTTGGTTCTCGAACCTCTTCGAGTTCTACTATTTTGCCTCTTCTATCAAGTAGAAATTCCCTTTCCATAAAGATGGCATTCCTTGAAATAAATACTTTTGTTTCGCTGGGATAGTAGAAGTAGTATCCAATGGAATTCTTTGGATACCCAATGAAGTAGCATAAGATGGATCTCGTATCCAGCTTATCTCCCACTGTCTGCTTCACGTAAGCAGGACATCCCCAAATTCTCATGGATGAGTATTTGGGTGGTTTTCCCATCCATATCTCATATGGAGTCTTATCCACTGCCTTGGTGTGGACATTTTTCAACAACATTACCGCTGTTTCGAGCGCATAGCCCCAAAACGAGGTAAGAAGTTCAGTGAAGCTCATCATAGATCGAACCATGTCCAACAAGGTCCGATTACGACGCTCCGCTACACCATTAAGCTGTGGTGTGGCAGGAGAGGTCCACTGTGCGAGAATCCCATTCTCTTTCAGATAGTCTTGAAATTCAGCACTCAAGTATTCACCACCTCGATCAGATCGAAGTGCTTTAATACTTTTGCCTAATTGATTTTCTACTTCAGCCTTGAATTCTTTGAAACTTTCAAAAGATTCAGACTTGTACTTCATTAAGTACAAGTACCCATACCTAGAGTAATCGTCGGTAAATGTGATGAAGTATGTGTGACCGTATTTAGTACCAATACTAAACGGGCCGCACACATCAGTATGGATCAAATCCAATAGGCCTTGAGCACGCTCACCCTTGCCCTTGAAGGGTTGCTTAGTCATCTTTTCCTTTAGACAAGACTCACAAGTCGGTAGAGAGTTAATGTCTGACCGATCAAACATGTCACTCCTAACTAACTTGTTCATCCTTCTTAGAGAAATGTGACCTAGCCTAGCGTGCCAAAGTTGTGCTGGGTTCAAGTTATCGTGTTTCCTTTTAATCGTTGTTGTATGTGCTTCGACATCGCGAGTTGGAACGTCTTTTAATTTTAAGGTGTATAAATCGTTTTCGCGTTCCCCAATTCCAATTAAACATTCATTCTTGTAAATATTGCAAATCGAATTAGCAAACATACAAGAATATCCATCTCTATCAAGCATAGGAATAGAAATAATGTTTTTAATCAATTCAGGAACAAACAAAACGTCTCGTAACAACAACTTTAAATCTGAAGACAGAAATAAATAAACATCTCCTATAGCTACTGCAGCAACTCTTGCTCCATTGCCAAGCCTCAAGTGGGTCTCACCCTCTCTCAGACGTCGGCTTCTTGTCATCACCTGCAAATCATTGCAGATGTGAGATCCACATCCGGTATCAAGTACCCAAGAAGTCGAATTAAGAGACATATTTATTTCGATATAGAACATACCTTTCGCAGTTCGCAACTGCTCGAGGTACTCCTTGCAGTTCCTCCTCCAATGCCCAGTGGCAGTGGTGGCAAACATCCTCGCTCTTGTTTGGTTTGGAAGCCCTTGCCTTTGGCTTCTTGGCGGACCTTTCCTCCTTTGCAGGAGCAGAACGCTTCTTGCTCTTGCGTCTGGGTCCCTTCTTCGCAGAGGAAGAAGAACCCAGAAGGAGGACGGGTTTGTCCTTCTTTATGGTCCCTTCAAACACTACAAGCATGTTCACCACCTCTTCAAGGGTGGCTTCGAGCTTGTTCATGTTGAAGTTGACCACAAAGGGGTCAAATGCAGCGGGTAGCGAGAGGAGAAGTACATCCACAGACAGCTCGTGTGGAAGTGCGATATCAAGGCCCGACAGCTTTTCAACGAGTCCAATCATACGAACCCCATGCTCGCGGACCGAAGTCCCATCGCGCATGCGGCTTGTCATAAGCTCCTTGACAGCCGTGAACCTCTCATGTCGAGAGTTCTCCCCGTACAGTTCCTTGAGATGAAAGAGTATGGCAGAAGCATACTTTGTCTTCTCAAAGCGCCGTTGCATTTCGTTGGACATCGATGCCATCACATAGCACCGAGCTTTAACCTCGTTGTCCCACCATTGTTTAAGCGTTACCAGCTCCTCAGGGCTGATATCGGCAGGGGCAAACTTTGGAGCACTCTTCTCTATCGCATAGAGAAGTTTCTCCGAAGCCAATACAAGATTGAGGTTGCGGAGCCAGTCTTGGTAGTTTAGACCGGTGAACCTGTTGCTATCCAGTATAGCAGCGAGCGGGTTTTTCATCGAAACCATTTTATATGCAGTAATACTGAAGGAAAACGGACATACATTACTAACTATATAAGATATAAGCTAAGACATAAAACATGGTCGTTAAGTTTTATGAATTACCATCCCACTATTTTAACGATTTCACCACCCTCTAATGAAATCGAGAAAACAGGTTTCTTTAGTGGGTACACGGAGCCCAATCAAGCGATCATGGACCCGAATAATATCAGCCATCCATGACCTCTAAAAGGTAGTTTCCGATTGCAACCGGTGCAACCTCCATGTATTTACCTCACGTCCAGTAAGGGCCCAATAATATGACGCCGTTTACTATCACGTGTAAAGATGACCCATCAATGTTGAGTCGTGAAGGACGGTCCCCTTAATGTCCCCAATAATATGAGCCAACGTTAAAGGGACTTCCAACCGACTCACAATGATTTGTCAATGGCTCGGACAGCTTTCCGGCATACATGACCCCCTCAATAATATGAGCCGGGCCATGTATACGGGTAGCATCGACGTACACCCACTGTTGATGGAAGGTAGGGAAATTTAAACAATTTTAAATACACTTTCGTTTATCGAATAAAACATTTTATCTTGATATAAGTTTTAAATCATATTTAAAACGAGGGATTTTATTTTGAAAAACTTTGGTCTCATGCATTTATTTTAAATCAAATTTAAAACATGCAACATGCAGATTCAATTAAACTATATATCAACATATATAAAGAAACATTGGGATGATCGATCGCGAGAGCTATGCGGTCCGTGGTTGTCAATCACGGACCTGGGTCCAATCCTAGGGGTAATGCAATATGCAATGCAATC
>KV016230.1:19995-40177 GCA_001598015.1 Dorcoceras hygrometricum
ATTATTTATCGCAAAATCATATTTTAATCATAAAATCGCATTTTATAATAAAATCGTATTTTGTCGATAAAATCGAATTTTAATCAACAAAATCATATTTCATTATAAAATCACATTTCATAAATAAAATCATATTTTACTAATTTTAATTGTATCAAATTGGGCTTAAACAATTTTAGCCCCAAAAATCTTAAAATTTCAAAATTGACCAAAACGGGCCCGATATCGCATACCGGCCCGAAAACTTCACGTGCTGCCCGGGACAGGCCCGAACCAAACCCTAGAAGAAATCAGCCGTCACGACATCGCCGGAGCATCGCCGGAGCGGCGGCCGGCCGGCGGCCGCCACCTCGAATTTTTCGTGCGCCGCAAGGGCGCACGCAGCAAGGGCGCACGCCGCCGCGACAAGCGCGGCCAGCGCGCGCATCATTGCGCAACTGGCATCGACCAGCAGCGCCCAGCGTCCGACCACCTCGCGCCAAGCGTCGCCCAACAGCCCACGGCCGATCGCCATATTACGTGCGGCGCATGGCCGCACGTTCCACCGCTGTCGCGCATCCATATGCGCGGCGGTGTTGACGATCGCGCGCCACTCGTGGCGCACGGCAGCGTGCCTGCCTCTCCAATATCATGCAACCGGTGCGCAAGAGATCAGCAGGAACGGCTGGCCAGCTTGTGGCCATCGCGTGGCTATCGGGCGCGATTAACGCGCGGCCGCGCGCGCACAATCGCGCGCGGTGGATGGGTCGCCGCTTGCGGCGGCGGCCGACGGCTTCGATCTCAAAACTTTTGTTTTCAATTCTGAAAAATCGAAAGTTAGATACAATAAGGCAAATACGTATTGATCAGATCCGAAAACCTTGGCTCTGATACCACTGTTGGGATCCGGATCGCGCCCCCCGGCGAGGCAGCGGAAGAACAAAAAACATGTGCCGGGAGACGATCAATACGATATAAACAAAACATAACTATGAAATTCATAGGGTGTTCAAAACACTACCTTGCTGGCACTTGTGCCTGGCTCCAACCGGAATTACAAGAACCCGGCTCTTCTCGGTAGATTGCGGTAGATCCGTCAATCAGGTCCACGACCGGAATTGATCTCCCTCCGATCAGCCTACACTAGAAGGCTGAAGGATTTTATCGCCAATGGATTCTCCTCGAAAAACTAGGCCGGAAACAATTTTCCGGCGAAGCGGCGGCGGCGGCGGCGGCGGCGGGCGGCGCACGGCGGCGGCGTGAGGAAGATGAAGAGAGGGGCGGCGGCCAAGAATGCTTAGGGTTAGGGTTTGCTTAATTGTTGTATGAATTGAGTTATGATCAAAGTGTTTAAGTCTACATTAAGTAGACTAACAATGGACTTGGACCGGCCCATCGGGCCCGTGTCCAAATGACGATATCCATTGCTGTGACTTCATCGTAACTCCGATCGTCGAACAGATCAGATCGATCGACTCAGTTTCCTAAACTGAAGGTTATGATGTGAAAAACAATTTTTCAGATCATTTAACCCTAATTTGCAAAATGACCGTTTTGTCCCTCAACATCGGCAAATCACGATTTGACCTCTGTTGACTTTTTAGGAAGTCGCACTCCCAAAATCCTCTTCGTATGTTCAACACATTGAGCTGAGTATCCGTGCGGGAATCTCGAATCCAGTACTTGTGTGACCCTCAATGGTTCAAGGATACAGCTAGCCGTGGGCCCACAACCATTGTGGCTCCGAAATCACAATTCCGGACTTGCCCATCGGATCATGGTAAGAGCGTCTAGCAACATTGCCCCATGATCCCCTAGGTATCACTGATAGTGCCTGCAAGAACCAGTTGGTCGTGGTTAGCGTACAGTACGGTCCTTTCAATCCATATATCCCGATCAGATCAACGACCATTGATAAATCGAGAGTCGCTATAGATCCGATAGCTATGCGTACATCTTGGAGATCGAATAGTGACATCGCGAGTGTAACTAGGCAAACACATTTACCTAAAACACTTCTAGTACTCTGGCCATAGATTTATACACTATTATCTCCTCAGATAGCATAGGATATCCACGCATGTCTGCGAGCGGTGAATCCTCGACAACGATGCATCGACTCCTACATGCATCGGGGTCTCACCCAATCCCGACGCCTTATGACCCCAAGTGAGTCGGCAAACGGGTCAAAGTGAGACGCCTATCATGTAGAGTCTCAATGACGTTTCGAGTCGCGAGGACTAATCAGTACAACCAAGCCCCCGGACTTATCCACTCGACAAATGGTAACCACTTCATCGCAGATACTAGTCTCGAACTCGGGCGGTCTTATCCTCATTTTGACGGCCCAATTGACTAGGAACATGTTCAGAATACACAATGACTATTAGATGCGTTTCATGATAGCCGTCATACCCACTATCACATCTAACATACACTTAGGTGTATCCTAGGTCTTTACTCAACGCAATTGTAAATCATTATACACACAATGAAAGTAAAGAATTCCATATGGATAAATGCGAATATCATATATAAAGATTGTCATATACAAGAGTCTATAAACCCACACGCCACAAGTTGGCTAGTTGGGCATCTACTCTAACAGTGGGGGAAGTTCTTGGAGATTAAAAAATAGCACGAAAATGCTATGTGGAAGATTCCGTATAGAGCAGAAAAGACACAAAAATCTCAACACTTGTCGAGACCTCGGGAAGCAACTCGTGAGGATGTGTATTTGGCCGAGGAGGGTTCTCAGATCTCAACCGAGGAAGTTACCTTGACAGCTGCGGGGGAAATTGTGAGGATGGCTCGGGCATTATCCCATTGGATCAAAGCGTTGTTAATCCAGTGCTTAAGAAAAAATAGGGAAATATTTGCATGGACATCGGCCGACATCTCAAGGGTAGAACGACAGGTTATGGAGCATCACCTCAATACTCTTTCAGGGGTTAAACCTGTCATCCAGAAAAGTAGACACTTCGGGCCGAAAAAAGACACGGTAATCAGGAACCAAGTCGGGGAATTACTAAAAGCTGGGCATATTCGAGAAGTACTCTTCCCAACATGGCTGTCTAACGTAGTGTTGGTCCCAAAGGCTTCGGGGAATTGGCAAATGTGTGTGGACTTCAGGGACCTAAACAAAGCCTGCCCTAAAGATTGTTATCCGCTACCGCGAATTGATCAGTTGGTAGACTCTACAGCGGGACACGAATTACTTTCTTTCTTGGATGCATATCAGGGGTACCATCAGATACCTTTTGTAACGACCTGACTTTTCTTAATGAAATTTTAGAAGTTTAGGGTTCGGATTTAAAGACCAAAAATTTTCGATCTCGCCTAGATGATAAGCCGTTACTAAATTCTGGGTTGAATTACAAATATAGGCAACTCGCAACTACCAAAATGCACAACAAGCAAAACGATGACGTATGCGGAACGTTAACATGTGAGAAGAGAAAGCCAAAAGCAAATAAACACTTCGATTAATATAACAAAAAGGGTGGAACAGACAACTACTGTTTATCTGTCTGTTATAATACAAAATTTCTATTGCTGAAATTTCTGAAGTACAAAACAGAAACTGGAGAACACAACAGAAAGAAGTCCACGCACAACAAGCAAAACGATGACGTATGCGGAACGTTAACATGTGAGAAGAGAAAGCCAAAAGCAAATAAACACTTCGATTAATATAACAAAAAGGGTGGAACAGACAACTACTGTTTATCTGTCTGTTATAATACAAAATTTCTATTGCTGAAATTTCTGAAGTACAAAACAGAAACTGGAGAACACAACAGAAAGAAGTCCACGATAAACACCTCCTTCCTTTCTGTTCATCTCTCTCTAGCTCCTTACTGACCATTACCTGCACTCAATGAAAACTAGTGAGCCTAAGGCCCAACAGGTAAATCTGGAAATATCAAAACACATAATGAAATTTTGAAACTTGAAGTACGCTTATATACAAACAAGCAAAATACATAACTGTGAAATCTGATAGAAATCGAAAGCATAAACATGAATTGGTTCTGAAATTATTTCTTTAAACATCTCTAGAGTTGTGACTAAAATCACACTTGTGCTCTTCTTTCTTTTTCTGAAATTATGACAACACTTTAAACACTTGGTCCAATTCGTTTGATCAAAATCCTGATATCAGTCTAGCACTATGGCTCATGGTGAAGGGGTATACAAGTCCGTCGACCCGTAATCCTGATCCTTCCTGGGTTTTGAAGGGGTATACGGTTCGTCAGCCGTAATCCTTATCCTTCCTGGGGACCTTTTTTGTTGTCATAACTTAAAACATTTCTTAAAACAATGTTTATTTCTTCCTCGTACGATTTACTGCTTTTTCGTTGTTCGATGATGTTCTGAGAATGATTGAGGATTCTCTGTAATGCTTGCAAAGATGAAAACTGAATAAATTTGCTAGTTGAATCTGTCAGTTAACTCGAATAATCCATATGAATTGAAGCATAAATGAATAAGAAATCAAATTCTAAAATTTTTTTATCTGTTGAAGAAAATGAACAGTAACTATCTGTCGAAGAATGAACAGTAACTATCTGCTGAAATATGGACGGTTTCTGTCAACAAATATCACTTTCTGGGAAACGAGGTTACTGACGACAGATACCATTCTATGGAAATAAAGTTACTGTCGACAGCTACTGTAATAGTAGATAACTGATGATAGTTGTTGAAAGGTAATGAACAGTAGGTATCTGCCAACAGATATTACTCTATGGGAAACGAAGGTTGCTGTCAGCAGTTAGCAACTGATGAACACCCACGAAAGCTGACAACAGCTAGACATAATCAACGCAACTGTTGAAATCTATACTTAAATATTTTCAACATCGAATATCAGTTGTGGTATAAGAACCAAATTTCAGACTTAACCATATGAACGAACATGAAGAACAATGGTTTCCCTTGTCTGAAAAAATCAAACTATTTCAAGAAATTTCTGGAATGATCGAATAAGCTACTTGTAAGCTACTTCGAAGTGATATCTTTAGAATTCTCACGAATATACTGAACGAACATCATCAAACCATTTTCTAAAACATTTCTGGATCAACATACAGTAAAACACGTACCTTTTATAAAACAGAGCATGAACTTCTGGTTTTTCTGAAGAACAACCGTATTTTCTTCTATACTATGAAATTTCATATAAACATGCAACCAGAACTGAATATATGCTTTCACTGAGTGAGCAAGAAACAAAGTTTACTTGCCTGGATTCTGCAACACAACAACAGCGGAAAGTCCAACAAATTTCTTACGCACTGCTCGTCTTCTTTTAAAAACTTTGAAAGGATTTTTGTTCGGCTTCTTCAGAGAGAGAGCACCGCTTCAAAGTAATTTGATTTGAAAGTAATAATGCATGAAGCAGCTTATCATCCTATTTATATGATTTAAAATGCTTAAGGAAGGAAAACACGTTTAACCAATATGCAACAGAAATCTTAAAAGCGCACTCTGTTTGAAAATAAAATGATGCATATGGAAACCGAACAAATTTTAGTTAAAACAAAGAATTCGATTCGCTTGCAGAAATCGACTAGACACCTGCTGAAATTGTATTCCTAATATCTAAATATCAACCCAAAACATAATGAAGGTTGATAAATGCGTAAACATGGAATCTGAAATTTAGCTTCTAAACAAAGAAAGCCAAACAATATCTGATACTTGAAACTCAACTGAAATAAGATTTGAATAACATAACAATGTAATCCTTTAAATCTCATAACTTACTAATTGTGGACTATAGAAATGTCTTGGCGTTACAATCTACCCCTCTTAAAAGAATTTCGTCCCCGAAATTACTTACTTAAAAAGATTTGGATAGCTTTTCTTCATATCAGCTTCGACCTCCCAAGTAGCTTCCCTTTCAGTGTGATTTTCCCACTGAATTTTAATCATTGGAATTGTTCTGTTTCTTAACTTACGATTCTCTTTTGCTAAAATCTTCTCTGGAATTTCTTCGTAAGTCAATTCCGACGCTAACTGGATGGGTTCATATCTGAGTACATGTGAAGTGTTTGCAATGTACTTTCTAAGTGCTGATATATGAAACACATTGTGAACATTAGACATCTGAGGAGGTAACGCTAATCGATATGCTAAAGTCCCAATTCGCTCTAATATCTGAAATGGTCCAACAAACCTGGGACTTAGCTTCCCATTTCTACCAAATATGATAACACCCTTCATTGGTGATATCTTTAAGAACACATGATCTCCTACTTCAAAATTTAAATCTCTGTGATGACTATCTGCATAACTTTTCTGTCTACTCTGAGCAGTCTTCATTCGTCTTTTAATTGCTTCAGCAGTTTGCTCTACAATATCAGGTCCTATCTCCGTTCTTTCACCTATATCATCCCAAATAATCGGCGAACGACATTTCCTATCATTCAGAGCTTCGTATGGTGCCATTTCTATCAAATCTTGGTAACTATTGTTGTAGGTGAATTCAATCAACGGTAACTTAGAATCCCAACTATCTGAAAAGTCAACAACACTAGCCCACAACAAATCTTCCAGTACTTGGATAACTCTTTCTGATTATCCATCGGTTTGAGGATGGAACGCTGTACTAAAAGTTAATTTAGTTCCTAAAGCTTGGTGTAAAATTTTCCAGAATCTTGAAGTAAATCTGGGATCTCTATCAGATACTATAGAGCTTGGTATCCCGTGAAGTCTAACTATTTCCTGGATATATAATTCAGCATACTTATTCAAGTCATAAGTTGTCTTAACAGGTAGGAAATGTGCAGTTTTAGTTCATCTATCAATGATAACCCAAACTGCATTAAATCCCTGGACTGTTCTTGGCAATCCTACAATGAAATTCATCGCTATATTGTCTCACTTCCACACTGGTATAGGAAGAGGTTTTAACATCCCAACTGGTCTCTGATGTTCTGCTTTAACTTGTTGGCACGTTAAACATTCAGCGACGAATCTACAAATATCGCGCTTCATCCCTGGCCACCAAAACAGAGTTTGCAAATCCTTAAACATTTTTGTTCCTCCTGGATGAATTGAATACGGTGAGTTATGGGCTTCATTCATAATCTCATTGTGCAAATTATCTGTGCGCGGTACCCACAACCGACCTTGGTATTTCACAATTCCTTCCTCTACTGTATACAGATTTGTTCCTCTATTTTCGTCTTGTGTCTTCCATTTCTGAAGTTGATCATCCTTCGCTTGACCTTCTCGAATCCGATCTTTTAATGTTGATTGGATTGTAAGAACCGATAACTTAGCAGCATTTTCCTTCTTCAATATCCCCAGTTCAAATCTGTTGATTTCTAACGCTAAAGGAATCTGAACCGAGATTTGCGCTAAACCCACGTTTCTTCTGCTTAGAGCATCAGCTACTACATTAGCTTTACCTAGGTGATAGCTGATTACACAATCGTAATCTTTAACCAGTTCAAGCCATCTTCTTTGTCTCATGTTTAGCTCTTTCTGGGTAAAGAAATACTTAAGGCTTTTGTGGTCAGTAAAGATCTCGCATTTTTCTCCATAAAGGTAATGTCTCCAGATATTTAATGCTAAAACCACGGCTGCTAATTCTAAGTCATGCGTAGGATAATTCTTTTCATGAATCTTCAGCTGTCTAGAAGCATAAGCGATTACTTTCTTGTCTTGCATCAAAACAGCTCCTAGTCCTACCTTCGACGCATCGGTATATATTACAAAATTTCCACTTGCTGATGGCAGCGTCAAAACAGGGGCCTCTACTAACGCTATTTTTAACTTCTCAAAACTGGCCTGACATTCAGGAGTCCACTTATACTTGACATCTTTCTTAGTCAAGGCGGTTAATGGAACAACAATCTTGGAAAATCCTTCAATAAACCTGCGATAATAACCCGCAAGTCCTAAGAAACTGCGAACTTCTGTTACGCTCTTAGGCACAGACCATTCTTTAACAGTTTCTAATTTAGAAGGATCTACTTCTATTCCATTCTTCGAAATAATATGACCCAAAAATACAACCTTCTCAATCCAAAATTCGCACTTACTGAATTTTGCAAACAATCGTTTAGTTCTTAAGATTTGCAAGATTTCTCTAAGGTGATCTTCGTGCTCACATCTATTCTTCGAGTAAATCAGTATATCATCTATGAATACGATGACAAATTTGTCCAGAAAAGGCTGAAATACTCTACTCATCAAATCCATAAAAACTGATGGCGCATTAGTCACTCCAAAGGGCATGGGCATAACTAAAAATTCATAATGGCCATATCTGGTCCTGAAAGCTGTTTTGTACACATATGCTTCTTTCAATCGTAGTTGATGATATCCCGACCTTAAATCTATCTTTGAGAACACAGCAGCTCCTCGTAGCTGATCAAATAAATCATCTATCCTAGGGAGAGGATACTTATTTTTAATCGTCAGCTTATTCAATTCTCTATAATCTATACATAAACGCATACTACCGTCCTTCTTCTTCACGAACAGTACTGGCGCTCCCCATGGTGAAGTGCTGGGTCTGATGAATCCTTTATCCAAAAGATCTTGGATTTGCTCTTTCAGTTCTTTCATCTCTTTAGGGGCAAGTCTGTAAGGAGGCTTAGAAACTGGGGCAGCTTCTGGTACTAACTCGATAGTGAATTCTAATTCACGATTTGGGGGTAAGCCTGAGACATATGCTGAAAAGACGTCTGGAAACTCTCTTACGATATGTACATCTTCCAAATTACTTTTCTTTTCAAGTTCTGAGGATAGGACATTCACTAGAAACCCTTGGCATCCCTTGCTTAAACATCTTTGGGCCTTAACGGCTGATACTATCTTAGGAGTACCATTAAACTTATCGGCTTTGAACAAAAATGAAGTTCCACCAGGTAGTTTAATTTGAACAGATCTCTGCTTAAAGTCTATAACAGCTTCGTACTTGGTTAACCAATCTATTCCCAATATAAAATCGAACTCAAGCAGGGGTAACACTATTAAATCAGCGAAAACGATATTCCCTTGTAAATTAAGTTCTATATTTTGCAATATTAGATTGGTTACTATGATTTCTCTTGAAGGAAGCTGAACACAGTATCCTACTTCTAATGTTTCTGGTTGATCAGCCAATTTCTTAGAGAATCTATCTGATACAAATGAATGAGTTACACCAGAATCTAACAGTGCTATCGTAGACATGTTGGCAACAGAAATCTTACCGGTCACCACCGTGGTATCTGCTGGAGCTTGATCAGCAGTCATTACGTAAGCCTGGCTGGTAATGAGTTGTTGCTTCTTAGAATAGTTTCTCGACATATGGCCTGGTTTGCCACAAGTATAACACACATTCTGCCCAAGAAGACACTGTCCCTTATGAGTCTTCTTGCAAGTGGGACATGGCTGCCTATTTCCAGTGCTTGGAACAGCAGATATGGGTTGAGCAACAACTGGCCCTTTCCCTTGCGACCCCTGATGATTGCTGTTTTGCTTCTTGAACTTCCTGCAATCATTTTGCTGGAAAGCTTGTCTCTTTAACTGCCTCTCATCATCAATTGCCTTCCAGTCTTGCTCTGCCCGTAGAGATTTATTTACAGCTGCTCTGTAATCCCCGGGTTCTGCCAGGCGAAAATCATGTTTGATCATGGGCTTCAACCCATTGATGAAATGGCAAAGCTTGGCATCAGCATTCGTCCCAATCAGTGGAATAAAATAACATCCCCTCTCAAATTTGCGGATATAGTCCCGCATTGCCATTCCTTCTTGTTTGAGAGTTAAAAACTCACTCTGCAATTGTTCTCTCACGTCTACAGTAAAATATTGTTCAAAGAAGACCCTTTTAAATTCTTCCCATGTAAGAATTTCCAAGTCCACCGTTAACTTGGCTCCTTCCCACCACATCATCACATCTCCCCTCGGCATGTAAATTGCACACCGAGGTCTCTCCAGTTCTGTGAGATGCAGATATTCAAATATCACTTCCATAGATTTGATCCAGCTTTCTGCTATAAGCGGATCAGTAGTACCAAAAAATTTCTGAGGTCGCTGCCTCCTGAATCGCTCTTGTGGATCCTCTCTGCTAATTATTCTACTCGACGACTGGCCATTCCCATTAGCGGTTTGGTCAACTAATCGCTCTAACAGTTGAGCCATGCTCTTGAGAATAGGATTCATTGCCTCAGACTCACTATCTCTGTCTGAAGCATCTCTTCTGCCTCTACCTCGTCCTGAAATTTCTGTAAACATAGCCCAAATCCACCATAATTCTATTATGAGAGATTACTTTATGCTAGAACATGAATTAAAACTCACAAATTTAGAAGTGGCTGGAGAGATTTGCTCAGACTGGAAGTGTGTTTATCTCAAGGACCATGCTCTGATACCAACTGTAACGACCTGACTTTTCTTAATGAAATTTTAGAAGTTTAGGGTTCGGATTGAAAGACCAAAAATTTTCGATCTCGCCTACATGATAAGCCGTTACTGAATTCTAGGTTGAATTGCAAATATAGGCAACTCGCAACTACCGAAATTCACAACAAGCAAAACGATGACGTATGCGGAACGTTAACATGTGAGAAGAGAAAGCCAAAAGCTAATAAACACTTCGATTAATATAACAAAAAGGGTGGAACAGACAACTACTGTTTAACTGTCTGTCGTAATACAAAATTTCTATTGCTGAAATTTCTGAAGTACAAAACAGAAACTGGAGAACACAACAGAAAGACGTCCACGATAAACACCTCCTTCCTTTCTGTTCATCTCTCTCTAGCTCCTTACTGACCATTACCTGCACTCAATGAAAACTAGTGAGTCTAAGGCCCAACAGGTAAATATGACAATATCAAAACACATAATGAAATTTTGAAACGAAGTACGCTTATATACAAACAAGCGAAATACATAACTGAGAAATCTGATAGAAATCGAAAGCATAAACATGAACCAGTTCTGAAATTCTTTCTTTAAACATCTCTAGAGCTGTGACTAAAATCACACTTGTGCTCTTCTTTCTTTTTCTGAAATTATGACAACACTTTAAACACTTGGTCCAATTCGTTTGATCAAACTCTTGATATCAGTCTAGCACTATGGCTCATGGTGAAGGGGTATACAAGTTTCTTTTTCTGAAATTATGACAACACTTTAAACACTTGGTCCAATTCGTTTGATCAAACTCTTGATATCAGTCTAGCACTATGGCTCATGGTGAAGGGGTATACAAGTCCGTCGACCCGTAATCCTGATCCTTCCTGGGTTTTGAAGGGGTATACGGTTCGTCAGCCGTAATCCTTATCCTTCCTGGGGACCTTTTTTGTTGTCATAACTTAAAACATTTCTTAAAAAAATGTTCTGCTCTTTCTTTTCTTTCGTAAATCTGTTTTATTTCTTCCTCGTACTATTTACTGCTTTTTCGTTGTTCGATGATGTTTTGAGAATGATTGAGGATTCTCTGAAATGCTTGCAAAGATGAAAACTGAATAAATTTGCTAGTTAAATCTGTCAGTTAACTCGAATAATCCATATGAATTGAAGCATAAATGAATAAGAAATCAAATTCTGAAATTTCGTTATTGTTAAAGAAAATGAACAGTAACTATCTGTTGAAGAAAATGAACAGTAACTATCTGTTGAAGAAATGAACAGTAACTATCTGTCAAAGAAATGAACAGTAACTATCTGCTGAAATATGGACGGTTTCTGTCAACAGATATCACTTTCTGGGAAACGAGGTTACTGACGACAGATACCATTCTATGGAAATAAAGTTACCGTCGACAGCTACTGTAATAGTAGATAACTGATGATAGTTGCTGAAAGGTAATGAACAGTAGGTATCTGCCAACAGATATTACTCTATGGGAAACGAAGGTTGCTGTCAGCAGTTAGCAACTGATGAACACCCACGAAAGCTGACAACAGCTAGACATAATCAACGCAACTGCTGAAATCTATACTTAAATATTTTCAACATCGAATATCAGTTGTGGTATAAGAACCAAATTTCAGACTTAACTATATGAACGAACATGAAGAACAATGGTTTCCCTTGTCTTAAGAAATCAAACTTTTTCAAGAAATTTCTGGAATGATCGAATAAGCTACTTGTAAGCTACTTCGAAGTGATATCTTTAGAATTCTCACGAATATACTGAACGAACATCATCAAACCATTTTCTAAAACATTTCTGGATCAACATACAGTAAAACACGTACCTTTCATAAAACAGAGCATGAGCTTCTAGTTTTTCTGAAGAACAACCGTAGTTTTCTTCTATACTATGAAATTTCACATAAACATGCAACCAGAACTGAATATATGCTTTCACTGAGTGAGCAAGAAACAGAGTTTACTTGCCTGGATTCTGCAACACAACAACAGCGGAAAGTCCAGCAAATTTCTTACGCACCGCTCGTCTTCTTTTAAAAACTTTGAAAGGATTTTTGTTCGGCTTCTTCAGAGAGAGAGCACCGCTTCAAAGTAATTTGATTTGAAAGTAATGATGCATGAAGCAGCTTATCATCCTATTAGATTTAAAATGCCTAAGAAAGGAAAACACGTTTAACCAATATGCAACAGAAATCTTAAAAGCGCACTCTGTTTGAAAATAAAATGATGCATATGGAAACCGAACAAATTTTAGTTAAAACAAAGAATTCGATTCGCTTGCAGAAATCGACTAGACACCTGCTGAAATTGTATTCCTAATATCTAAATATCAACCCAAAACATAATGACGGCTGATAAATGCGTAAACATGGAATCTGAAATTTAGCTTCTAAACAAAGAAAGCCAAACAATATCTGATACTTGAAACTCAACTGAAATAAGAGTTGAATAACATAACAATGTAATCCTTTAAATCTCATAACTTACTAATTGTGGACTATAGAAATGTCTGGGCGTTACACCTTTAGCTCGGGAAGATCAAGACAATGTTAGTTTTATTACTGCAGATGGTACTTACTGTTATATTGTTATGTCGTTCGGTCTCAAGAAACAGGGGCTACTTATCAAAGACTTATGGATAAAGTCTTCCGGGAACAGATCGGGAGAAATGTAGAAGTCTATGTGGATGATATCTTAATCAAGTCACGAGAAGAAGGAAGATAAGTAGCTCAGGAATCGCAAATAAAATTCGGTAGAGTACGGTAGGAAGAAGAGAGAATGTGAAAAATGATGGGAATGAAGCGGCTATTTATAGGAGAAGTAGTGGACTTCCCACCGTTGGATCGAGAAGCAATCAACGACTCACATGACCTCGGGAAGATCAACAGGCGGGAAAATTTGGCGCGCTTCAATCACAGCCACACAAATTCATTCTCAATCAACGGTCTAAAATTTAGTCACACGGATTATGGTTTTTCTCAGAAAACACAAAAACTCTCCTCGGGCGTCAAGGATAAACATAACAGTCTTCAACTTCTATACTCTCGTTTCGACTACGAAGGGGAGATACTATTGATACTAGGGTAAGAAAATCTACTCGAGATCCGAGATAATCCGCTCCTGTCATATCCCCGAGTACCACTTATATATCATCCGAGAACATATTCCCGAGGACTCTAAAAGCTGCCCAGCCCATACCTTATAATGATTGAACTGAATAACGTGTTGTGGTCCCTACTAAGTTCTGATTGGTCTGCTTGCATGTGCAGAATAAACTGTCAAACCCATACCTAATCATGAGTGGTCAGGTGGCATACACGCAATCGAGATCTCTTCCTCTATAAATACCCAAGTCCATTCAAATCTACCACGGACAACAACCATCTTACTTCAGGAGAAATGCTCACGAAAGTAATACAAGACTCTACAAAGACTCGAAAGCATAATCTAACCTCCTCGGGTGGTGAGGTGTAGCTCTCTGGTCGGAAACCGAGGACGAAGTTAAGATAGCATCAGATACTTTATAAATTATTATAATGAGTATAATATGTGGTGGGCCGGGACCTGCCGGTGTATCCACTGCTGCCAAACGAGCATTGTCACCACATAGAAGGGGCACAAGTTGCCAAGGAAATACATGAGAGACTAAAGCGAGGGTGGATCGACTGAATCAGGAGTGCACCGGTAATGTTTGATCCCAAATGACGAAGATGTAGGAGCTGATAAGCATTCAAGTAACTTCAATTGAATATCAAAATTTCAGATCGCCAATACTGGTATACAGAGGCCACGGACCTTCATCATGTAGGCCACCACAATTTCCCCAGCACGTATCATGCATCATTCATATGTTCCTGACACATGACGATGACGAGGAGTATGAGTACTAATACAAGGACGTGGAGAGAATATGGCGTTGAGACTATTGATCCGAACATATAGGATATTCTTATATCGATATGTATGGATTGATATTCATTATTAAGTTACACTTTTGTGATATCTCGGATTAGTATTTTGGTTAGTACATAATTAATCAAATAATAAGTATTTTTTTAACAATGAAATATGGGTAATAGATATGAATTCATAATGATATGGTTATTTATTTATTATTTATGTATTCCTTCATAACTGAATTTAGCGTTGGAATAATACAATCCATCGTTAAAAATAACTATAGAATAAGCATCCTGTCGCTAACTTTCACGAGGGAACTTAACATTCCTAACATTCCATCACAAGTTTAGCGATGGAAATTACTATTCCACCGCTAAACAGAACGACGACAGTTAGTATTTCGGCAATGTGCTTAGCGACGACGCTTTATGTCCGTCGCTAAAATTATAGTGACGGTCTGTTATGTATATTAGCTATCGAAATTATGTTTGTCGCTAACTACTGTGACGGTATAAAACATCCTTCTAAGTTTCCCGATGGTCTTCAAACCTAAACAGTCGCTGAACTTGATGACATAAAAGATTTGAATGGATTAGTAAACCGTCGCTAAGTTATACATGACAAAGGTTTTGCGGTGAAAATACCGTCGTTATTTCCCGAATAGACATCTGCTTAAGAATGCTACCAAACAGAGCATTGCCATCTTAGCGAAAAAACGGTCGCTATTTGTAGTGTTTGGCGTTTGCTTTAGAGTATCACAGCTCGGGCTTGACTACGATGAGACCCAAGAAATCATATGACAACAGTTGCTACGGTTTGTCATGTAGGCAAAAACCGTCGCTATCTATTAACTCACATTTTCATTTTGCGGTCGTCTAACTCTCTTTGGCTTTTGAAATAGTTGCAAAACCTTCGATCGGTAATAATGTTTTTCTTTGTAGTGAATTAAATTTTTTAGTAATCTTTAAAGTTTTGTTAATAGATATTATAAAGTAGATAGATTGAGTTAACATAACACCACAAATTGGTTAAGTCTATTGGACCACTCTATCTCACTACCTAAACAAAGTGAGTTGTTTGGATAATTTCCTACGCTATCCCAGTTTCACGTAGATGAATCCTAGTGGGCTAATGGTTATTGTCCATCTTCGCACGACTTTGTTATGTCATGAAGGTGGTGCATAAGTTCTTTTCAAGTTATCATGGATATCAAAATAATGGTCGAAATTGGATTCTGATGTAGCCAAATTAACCTCAGCCGAGAGCTATCACCACGTCAAAGAGTTCGGACACGTCGGACGTCGGGAACTGGAGAGTACGTCTGAATGTCTGCAACCACAAAACACTCGTCAGAGGGCGCCGGAAGTGTGTCCGGCGAAGCCCCTCCGATGCTTAAGTCAGGCAGTGCGCGCAAGAGCAAACGAGAGCAATATAAGCTGTGTACGAGAGTGTGCAATAAGGAGTGAATGAATACAAAAGAACAAACCTGATGGTATTTATAGAGGCGCTAAGTCGGTGAAGAAGAGAATACCTCGGCGGAAATCTCGGGTGGGCGAGATACTCCGTGATCTTCGGGGATCTTGTTACGTAAACAAGGAAAGTCGTATCATCCTCGGATTCTCTAAAGAAGGAAATAAGTATCGTATCCAGTTCTTCTAAAGAAGGAAAGACGTATCCAGGGAGGATTCTCCAGCACGTCGGGTCGGGGTCCTCGGGCGATAACCCGTGCTGAGATCGCTTCATCAGGTTATAAACCCCTCTCCATAACGCAGGTGCTCGGTCCTCGGGAACGCAGGCGCTCGGGCAATTCCCGAGCTGGGGCCAGGCCTCGATCGATAATCCCGAGCTCCACGAGTGCTTCTTGGTTGCTCTCGTCTCTACTGACGTAGGTAGGGTTGACGCTGCAGTGCTCGGTCCTTGGGTCCCGAGGTGCTTATGGGGGACATCAGGAGTATCCCCCGCCGCAGGGAGGATTCTCCAGCACGTCGGGTCGGGGTCCTCGGGCGATAACCCGTGCTGAGATCGCTTCATCAGGTTATAAACCCCTCTCCATAACGCAGGTGCTCGGTCCTCGGGAACGCAGGCGCTCGGGCAATTCCCGAGCTGGGGCCAGGCCTCGATCGATAATCCCGAGCTCCACGAGTGCTTCTTGGTTGCTCTCGTCTCTACTGACGTAGGTAGGGTTGACGCTGCAGTGCTCGGTCCTTGGGTCCCGAGGTGCTTATGGGGGACATCAGGAGTATCCCCCGCCGCGAGTCCTAGACGAAGAATTGAAGTATAGGAGTAATTGTGCCTGACGTCGGGACCCGAGGTGAAAACCCATAACTGAAGCAAATCACGATCCTTGTGCTACTGCCCCCTAGCCGTCAATAAGGGGACACGTGTACGACGGGATTGAGGTCGGGTTGTGCTTGCAGGAGAAAACCATGATCCGCGTGCTAATGACTCCCAGCCGTTGATAAGATCTTCGTGAACGGTAGAGATTAAAGTAGCCTGGCACCCGAGTAGAGTAGCCTGACGTCCGACGCGACCGTTGAGCTTCTCGAGGTGATCTGGACCGTTGAGGGAGGTGAGATCGGACGGTCAAGATCATCCCCCCGATTCTTATAAATATGCAAACTTCCAACCTCATTTCTCACTTTCGTTTCCAACCGCAGCGTTATTCTGTCAAAATTTCTTCTCGCTCCCGAGTACTTGTCCTGTTTTCCCGATCTCATTCTCCTACTTTAGTAAGTCGCAACTTTCATAGAATAATGTCTTCTCCGTCTGGTAGTCCCGTGAGTAGTACCGTTGTGTCCATAGATGGCGCATCTCCGCGACGCCAGGCGGGAGAGCCCTGGCTTCCCGAGCCTGAGGAACTCCCAAACACTCCCTGGTATGAGGAGAAATACTCCAACTTGAAAATAGCTGACATAGACACCATTAAAGAGAAGGGGGGTACAATGGGTAGATTTGAGGTAGTTATTCCCCACCCCGAAGAGAGGGATCGCCCTCCTCCGGGCTTCCATACATTTTATATGAACCAAATAGAGATGGGCCTCAGGTTCCCGATACCGAGGTTCATTGCGGCCCTGTGCCATCACATCAAAATAAGCCCGAGCCAATTAGCCCCGAACTCCTACAGTTTCCTCCTAGCTCTGGTCGTCCTTCTTAGCTACCACCAGCTCCCCTTGATCCCCTACGTCCTCATGCAACTAATCCAGATTAAGAGGCTAGGGCCTGGGAAGTTCTACATCTCCCATAAGGGGGATCATACCTTCATCAAGGGGAATCCGAGCTCCCACAAGGGGTGGATGAGCAGGTTCTTCTATATCAAGTGTGATAGTATGAGGGACCCGTGGAGGTGTTGTTGTGGATCCGGATCCGCCCCCCGGCTAGGCAGCGGAAGAACAATAAACAGGTACCGGGAGGCGATCAATACGAAAAACAGACAATTCAATAATCGTCATACATAGGGTGTTCAAAGATGAATACCTCTCTGGCACTTGTGCCTGGCTCCAACCGGTGTTTCAAGAACCCGGATCTTCTCTGTAGATTGCGGTAGTTTACGCCAATCCGGTCCACGACCAGATCCGAGACTCCTTCGTCAGGCTGCACTAGAAGCCCTGACGAGATCAGCACGAACGAATACTCCTTGAAAAACTAGGCCGGAACGTTTTCCGGCGAAGTTGGCGGCGGCGGCGACGACGGCGCGGCGTGAGGCTGAGGAAGAGAGGGGCGGCGGCCAAGTGAGATTAGGGTTAGGTTTATGAGAGCTTGTGTTGTGTTAATGAAGTCATTAAGTCTAAATAAATAGACTTAAAGATGGACTTGGGCCGGTCCAACGGGCCCGGGTCCAAATGACGATATCTATCGCTGCGACTTCATCGTAACTCCGATCGCCGATCAGATCGGACCGATCGACCCAGTTTCCAAAACTGAATGTTATGATCTAAAAAACAATTTTTCAGATCATCTAACCCTAAATTGCAAAATGACCGTTTTGCCCCTCAACAGCGTCAAATCCCGGTTTGACCCCTGTTGACTTTTAGGAAGTCGCACTCCCCAAAATCCTCTTCTCGTGCTCAACACATTGAGCTGAGTATCCGTGCGGGAATCTCGAATCCAGTACTTGTATGACCCTCAATGGTTCAGGGATACAGCTAGCCGTGGGCCAAATGACGTTTCGAGTCGTGAGGACTAATCAGTACAACCAAGACCTCGGACTTATCCACTCGACAAATGGTAACCACTTGGAAAGTCCGAACGAGGGTAGTTCGATAGATCACCAGGTCACTATCTATCTGCATGCTCAGAACATCACAATGTTCCCTACCAATGAAACATGGTACTTCGCATCGCAGATACTAGTCTCGGACTCGGGCGGCCTTATCCTCATTTTGACGGCCCAATCGACTAGGAACATGTTCAGAATACACAGCGACTATTAGATGTGTTTCATGATAGCCGTCATACCCACTATCACATCCAACATACGCTTTAGTGCATTCTAGGTCTTTACTCAACGCAATTGTAAATCATTACACACATAATGAAAGTAAAGAATGCCATATAAGAAAATGCGAATATCATATATAAAGATTGTTTGTGCAAGAGTCTATAAAACCCACACGCCACAAGTTGGCTAGTTGGGCATCTACTCTAACAATCTCCCACTTGCCCTAAAGCCAACTACTCATCAGACGCAGTCCCATTGTTTCGCGATGTTTTTCAAACAACGGTCCAGGCAAGGGCTTCGTATGTGGATCAGCAACGTTGTCCGCAGAGGCGACTCTCTCAACTGCTATGTCGCCTCTAGCCACAATATCCCGGATTATGTGGTATTTCCTCAGTATGTGTTTGGATCTTTGGTGAGACCTAGGCTCCTTTGCTTGCGCAACGGCACCCGTGTTATCGCAGTACACCGGGACTGGACCAACTCCATTAGGAATGACGCCCAACTCTTGGACGAAATTCCTTATCCAAACGGCCTCCTTAGCAGCAGCTGATGCTGCAATGAAGGGCTTCGTAAGTGGATCAGCAACGTTGTCCGCAGAGGCGACTCTCTCAACTGCTATGTCACCTCTAGCCACAATATCCCGGATTATGTGGTATTTCCTCAGTATGTGTTTGGATCTTTGGTGAGACCTAGGCTCCTTTGCTTGCGCAACGGCACCCGTGTTATCGCAGTACACCGGGACTGGACCAACTCCATTAGGAATGACGCCCAACTCTTGGACGAAATTCCTTATCCAAACGGCCTCCTTAGCAGCAGCTGATGCTGCAATGTACTCAGCCTCAGTGGTTGAATCCTCGATGGTGTCTTGCTTGGAACTCTTCCAAGACACAGCACCACCATTGAGCATGAATACATATCCAGAGGTTGGTTTCGAATCATCCACGTCACACTGGAAGCTAGAATCAGTATAGCCTTCCAGCTTCAGTTCACCACCCCCGTAGACCATGAACATATTCTTAGTCCTTCGCAAGTACTTAAGAATATCCTTCACGGCCTTCCAATGTAATTGGCCGGGTTGGCCTGGTAGCGGCTCGTGACACTCAGAGCATATGCGACGTCCGGTCTAGTCGAGATCATGCCATAAATAATACTACCTATAACACTGGAAGCTAGAATCAGTATAGCCTTCCAGCTTCAGTTCACCACCCCCGTAGACCATGAACATATTCTTAGTCCTTCGCAAGTACTTAAGAATATCCTTCACGGCCTTCCAATGTAATTGGCCGGGGTTGGCCTGGTAGCGGCTCGTGACACTCAGAGCATATGCGACGTCCGGTCTAGTCGAGATCATGCCATACATAATACTACCTATAGCCGAGGCATATGGCACACGTGCCATACTCTCATCTCCTCATCAGTCTTTGGACACATAGACTTAGATAGAGTGACCCCGTGGCACATAGTTAGGTGTCCTCTCT
>KV016230.1:42248-63159 GCA_001598015.1 Dorcoceras hygrometricum
CTATACAATGTCTTCTCCTTCTAATACCCCCGTGAGTAGTACTGCCGCCTCGATAGATAGTGAATCCCCCATTCACCAGGCGGGGGAACCCTGGCTTCCCGAGCCAGGGGAGCTCCCGAACACCCCCTGGTATGAGGAGAAATCTTCTACCTTAAGAATTTCTGATATATCCATCATTAAGAAAAAGGGGGGGACGAGGGGTAAATTTGAGGTAGTTATCCCTCACCCCGACGAGAGGGCCCATCGCCCCCCTCCGGGGTTCCATACTTTCTATATGAACCAGATAGAGATGGGCCTCCCTGGCTTCCCGAGCCAGGGGAGCTCCCGAACACCCCCTGGTATGAGGAGAAATCTTCTACCTTAAGAATTTCTGATATATCCATCATTAAGAAAAAGGGGGGGACGAGGGGTAAATTTGAGGTAGTTATCCCTCACCCCGACGAGAGGGCCCATCGCCCCCCTCCGGGGTTTCATACTTTCTATATGAACCAGATAGAGATGGGCCTCAGGTTTCCGATCCCGAGGTTCATCGCCTCCTTCTGTCGTCACATCCAACTAAGCCTGAGCCAACTAGCCCCGAACTCATACAGTTTCTTGCTGGCTCTGGCCGTCCTCCTCAGCTACCATGAAATCCCCTTAATCCCCTACGTCCTCATACAACTAGTCCAAATTAAGAGGCTAGGACCGGGGAAATTCTACCTCTCCCACAAGGGGGATCACACCTTCATTAAGGGGAACCCGAGCTCCCACAAGGGGTGGATGAGCAGGTTCTTCTACATCAAATGTGATGTTATTAGGGACCCGTGGAGGTGTGAAATGCATTGGAGGGATAGCGCAGTCACCCTTGTCCCCCGAACACCCGACCGAGCCCCGAGCCTGACCCCCTTCCTCGAGGCTATGCACGGCAAGAGCTACAACGCTCTCGAGCTGATAAAGGAAGATCTGCTGTGCTTCTTCAAGTTTAGCGGGAAGGGGGTCGAGTTCGTCGGGGATCTCGGTATAGTTGTGTCTTGCCTTAGTCGCGTCTTTACCTTTTCCCGAGCTCAAGTTTTGCCTGAACTAACATTTGCCTTGTTTCTTTTTATGTAGACGAGCGAATGGGCAAGGCAGAAATGCTGAAGGCTTTGCAGGAGGAGGCGCGTGCCTCGAGGGAAGTCGGGCCCCCCAAGAAGACGACGAAGAAGAGGAAGGCCCCTTCCTCGGCTCAGGGGGAGGCTCCCCGCGAGAGGAGGAAGAAAGGCGCCTCTACCTCGGGGACCCAGCTCGAGGAGCCTCTGGAGAAGAGCCGGGCACAGACGCCCCCGACGTCCAGGTCTGAGGAAATTTCTGACCTTCCGCCAGTCATCACCATTTCCGAGGCTACGTCCTAGGGGAAGGGGCCTGGGCGAATCCCCCCCTTTCGATCCTTCTAAGGATTCCTTGGTAGCCTCCCCTTCTGCGGTCGTGGCAACGAGGTACATTTGCAACATGGCCCCCGACCAGGATCTCCAAGTGCTGAAAATGGCCGACGACGCTGAGGCGGTGGTCCATTTTGCAGCCAATATTGCCTTGGTATGTTCTTCTTTTCCCTAGCTTTAGCTTCCCCCTTTCGCTAACACTGCTGGTACTGACCTCTTACCCTTATGTAGGCAATAGATTGGGGGGGCGAGGTGGTGAAACGCCTCACCCGGGCTCATCGAAAGATGAATGCCTCCCACAAGAATTTTGACGAGGCGATGGGCCGACACGCCGAGGTGATAGCCCGGCTCGAGGAACAGGAGGCCCTCAGGGCCCGAGAGGAGGGGGCGGAAAAGGCCCAGAGGGAGGCGCTCGAGGCTGAGCTAGCGTCCGAGAAGGAGGCTCGGGCAATCGAGAGGGAAGCCATGGTGGCTGAGCTCGAGAAGGCCAAAGCTTGGGCGGGGCAGGAGGCCGAGCGCCTGAATAGTGAGGCCAAGGAGGAGTTCCTGTAGTCCCCCGAGTTTGAGGCCCTATTGGCGAAGAAGGCTTGGGGCTACTTCAAGGATGGCTTCTGGGACTGCCTGGCCAATTGCGCGCCAATGGCTACTCCGAAGAGGAGCACCCTGCTCCCTTCCTCGACCTGCAATAGGCCTTGTCCGAGATGGATGATGAGGATGAGGCCGAGGAGGAAGAGGAGGAAGAAGAGGAGGGAGGAGATGACGCCGACGCCAATCCCCCGAAGTCCCCCCCATCTTAAATTTTCTTCTTGCTGTAACTCCTTGTAATTTTTTGGACACTTAGTGAAATTCAGTTTTTTCTTCCCAAGCTCTTACTCTTCGTACTTTATTCTCGAGCGTGAAATGGGGTATCCCGACGACGCCACAACATATAAGGCGGGGGATCCCGAGCTAATGGAGATAGTGTAACAAGATTAAAATCAACCAAGTGTTGAATAATTATGCGTAATCGAATAAGGTAAACCGAGTTTATAACCGAACAGTGATCCGAGCTCACAATTGAGCAAATTAAATCGAGCTCATACTGGTACAAAGTAAATCGAGCTTCCCCAAGCGTGCACGCAATTGATATAACCCGAGCTCTTGTTAGCGAATAAAAATTGCTAAGTGTTGGTTTTTATGCCGTGGTTATTAAGGACGAAGCCCAAGCGAGGGCGCTATTTTCTCCTTCACCTTATTCGTATGTTTGCTTCCCGAGCTCGGGCGGGTTTTCCTTGTTTGAGGGAGGTTTCCTCCCGAGGGCGTGTTGACGCGTAAATGAACACAAGTGCCGAGCTGGTCGGGCTTATGTGCGTTGGCGTAGAAGAGCTACGCGAATGACCAGTGCGGAACTGGGCTTAAGTGCTCAGGTGGGGTTGCCACCCGAGGAGGTGCCAGTGCGGAACTGGATTTGTTGCCGAGATGCATCGGGGTCTCACCCAATCCCGACGCCTGGTGACCCCAAGTGAGTCGAAAAACGGGTCAAAGTGAGACGCCTATCATGTAGAGTCTCAATGACGTTTCGAGTCGTGAGGACTAATCAGTACAACCAAGACCTCGGACTTATCCGAGTCGTGAGGACTAATCAGTACAACCAAGACCTCGGACTTATCCACTCGACAAATGGTAACCACTTGGAAAGTCCGAACGAGGGTAGTTCGATAGATCACCAGGTCACTATCTATCTGCATGCTCAGAACATCACAATGTTCCCTACCAATGAAACATGGTACTTCGCATCGCAGATACTAGTATCGGACTCGGGCGGCCTTATCCTCATTTTGACGACCCAATCGACTAGGAACATGTTCAGAATACACAGCGACTATTAGATGTATTTCATGATAGCTGTCATACCCACTATCACATCCAACATACGCTTTAGTGCATTCTAGGTCTTTACTCAACGCAATTGTAAATCATTACACACATAATGAAAGTAAAGAATGCCATATAAGAAAATGCGAATATCATATATAAAAATTGTTTGTGCAAGAGTCTATAAAACCCACACGCCACAAGTTGGCTAGTTGGGCATCTACTCTAACAGGTGTGAGATATCTTGGCGGGATAATGTCTTCACTCTCACCCCCCGAACACCCGACCGAGCCCCGAGCTTGACCTCCTTCCTCGAAGCTATGCGCGGTAAGAGCTATAATGCTCCCGATCTGATAAAGGAAGATCTGCTGTGCTTCTTCAAGTTTAGCGGGAAGGGGGTCGAGTTCGTCGGGGATCTCGGTATAGTTGTGTCTTGCCTTAGTCGCGTCTTTACCTTTTCCCGAGCTCAAGTTTTGCCTGAACTAACATTTGCCTTGTTTCTTTTTATGTAGACGAGCGAATGGGCAAGGCAGAAATGCTGAAGGCTTTGCAGGAGGAGGCGCGTGCCTCGAGGGAAGTCGGGCCCCCCAAGAAGACGACGAAGAAGAGGAAGGCCCCTTCCTCGGCTCAGGGGGAGGCTCCCCGCGAGAGGAGGAAGAAAGGCGCCTCTACCTCGGGGACCCAGCTCGAGGAGCCTCTGGAGAAGAGCCGGGCACAGACGCCCCCGACGTCCAGGTCTGAGGAAATTTCTGACCTTCCGCCAGTCATCACCATTTCCGAGGCTACGTCCTAGGGGAAGGGGCCTGGGCGAATCCCCCCCTTTCGATCCTTCTAAGGATTCCTTGGTAGCCTCCCCTTCTGCGGTCGTGGCAACGAGGTACATTTGCAACATGGCCCCCGACCAGGATCTCCAAGTGCTGAAAATGGCCGACGACGCTGAGGCGGTGGTCCATTTTGCAGCCAATATTGCCTTGGTATGTTCTTCTTTTCCCTAGCTTTAGCTTCCCCCTTTCGCTAACACTGCTGGTACTGACCTCTTACCCTTATGTAGGCAATAGATTGGGGGGGCGAGGTGGTGAAACGCCTCACCCGGGCTCATCGAAAGATGAATGCCTCCCACAAGAATTTTGACGAGGCGATGGGCCGACACGCCGAGGTGATAGCCCGGCTCGAGGAACAGGAGGCCCTCAGGGCCCGAGAGGAGGGGGCGGAAAAGGCCCAGAGGGAGGCGCTCGAGGCTGAGCTAGCGTCCGAGAAGGAGGCTCGGGCAATCGAGAGGGAAGCCATGGTGGCTGAGCTCGAGAAGGCCAAAGCTTGGGCGGGGCAGGAGGCCGAGCGCCTGAATAGTGAGGCCAAGGAGGAGTTCCTGTAGTCCCCCGAGTTTGAGGCCCTATTGGCGAAGAAGGCTTGGGGCTACTTCAAGGATGGCTTCTGGGACTGCCTGGCCAATTGCGCGCCAATGGCTACTCCGAAGAGGAGCACCCTGCTCCCTTCCTCGACCTGCAATAGGCCTTGTCCGAGATGGATGATGAGGATGAGGCCGAGGAGGAAGAGGAGGAAGAAGAGGAGGGAGGAGATGACGCCGACGCCAATCCCCCGAAGTCCCCCCCATCTTAAATTTTCTTCTTGCTGTAACTCCTTGTAATTTTTTGGACACTTAGTGAAATTCAGTTTTTTCTTCCCAAGCTCTTACTCTTCGTACTTTATTCTCGAGCGTGAAATGGGGTATCCCGACGACGCCACAACATATAAGGCGGGGGATCCCGAGCTAATGGAGATAGTGTAACAAGATTAAAATCAACCAAGTGTTGAATAATTATGCGTAATCGAATAAGGTAAACCGAGTTTATAACCGAACAGTGATCCGAGCTCACAATTGAGCAAATTAAATCGAGCTCATACTGGTACAAAGTAAATCGAGCTTCCCCAAGCGTGCACGCAATTGATATAACCCGAGCTCTTGTTAGCGAATAAAAATTGCTAAGTGTTGGTTTTTATGCCGTGGTTATTAAGGACGAAGCCCAAGCGAGGGCGCTATTTTCTCCTTCACCTTATTCGTATGTTTGCTTCCCGAGCTCGGGCGGGTTTTCCTTGTTTGAGGGAGGTTTCCTCCCGAGGGCGTGTTGACGCGTAAATGAACACAAGTGCCGAGCTGGTCGGGCTTATGTGCGTTGGCGTAGAAGAGCTACGCGAATGACCAGTGCGGAACTGGGCTTAAGTGCTCAGGTGGGGTTGCCACCCGAGGAGGTGCCAGTGCGGAACTGGGATTTGTTGCCGAGCTGGTCGGGCTTATGTGTTTGCGTAGAAGAGCTACGCGAATGGCCAGTGCGGAACTGGGCTTAAGTGCTCAGGTGGGGTTGCCACCCGAGGAGTTCATAATTTGAGGCCATGAATTGAGAGAAAAGAACTTTTATTCCATAAAATAGTTGTCACAAACAGTAGCCGAGCAAAAGATGATTACAAGTAGTAAAGAAACATAGCCTAAGCATAATACTTCCGGAGATAGATAACATTCCAAGGCCGACGTCCTCGCTTCCCCTCTGCGTCCTCCAGATAATAAGCGGTGATCCCACATTTCCCGACCACCTTGTATGGCCCTTCATATTTTGGGTCTAGCTTCCCTCTTTCCCCTTGATACTGTACTTTCCTCCAGACGAGGTCTCCGAGCTCATATTACCGAGGCCTGATCCTTTTGTTGTAGGCCTCGGCCATTCTCTTCTGATAAGCTGATAAACAAACAGCTGCCCGAGCTCTTTTCTCCTCTAGATGGTCCTGCTCGAGGCCCCTTATCTCGTCGTTATCCTCGGCATACTCCATGACCCGAAGACTATCATGCCCGATCTCAGCTGGTAGCAGTGCCTCTGTACCATACACCATGGAATAAGGTGTTTCGCCCGTCGCTGCTCGGGTAGTTGTCCGATAAGCCCAAAGAACACTGGGTAATTCATCCGCCCATCTCCCCCGAGCTGATTCCAGTCGTGCTTTGAGGGCTTGTACGATGGTTCGGTTGGTGACCTCTACCTGTCCATTGCACTGAGGGTAGGCCACCGAGGTGAAGACTTTCTCAATTTTCAATTCTTGACACCATGCCTGAACTTTAGCTCCGCAGAACTGTCTTTCGTTATCAGAAATAAGTCACCGAGGTATTCCGAATCGGCAGACGATGTTCTTCCATAGAAATTTCAACACCTCGGCCTCGGATATTCTCGCCAAGGGCTCAGCCTCCACCCACTTAGAGAAGTAGTCTACCGCAACTAATAAGAACTTCCTTTGTCCTCCAGCTGATGGGAAAGGTCCCACAATATTCATGCCACATTGATCAAATGGGCATGAAGAGATAATAGTTTTCAAGGGCTCGGCGGGCTGCTTTTGGAGATTAGCATGCTTCTGGCAGCCCTGACAAGATCGGACAAGGGCAGTAGAATTCTGTTGCATAGTAGGCCAAAAGAAACCTGCAAGTGTAGCTTTTCCAGCCAGAGCTACCGCGCCGAGGTGATTGCCACAACACCCCTCATGAATCTCTCTCAGTACACACTTGGCCTCCTCGGGAACCAGACACTTCAGCAGCGGCCGCGAAAAAGACCTCTTGTACAACTTATCATCCAATATAACAAAGCGTGGTGCTCGACGTTTGAGTTCCCGAGCACGTCGAGGGTCGTCAGGCACCACTTTCCGTAGGATATACTCCAAGATATCATGTCGCCAATCTGAGGTAGACACTCCCCCTTGACTCTGCCCGACCTGATATATCTGCGACACTAATTCCTTCCCTTGTATCTCCTTTCCCGAGGATAGATCAAGAGAGCTAGCCATCTTCACAAGTTTGTCTGTCTTTTCATTGTTTTCCCGAGGTACCTGCTCCAGAACCACCTCGAAAAAAGCCTCGGTCAGTTTGTTTAATGCCTCCGCATACTTCACCATCTTTTCATTCTTGATATCGAATTTCCCGTTGCTCTGTTGAATTACCAACTGAGAGTCAGAATAGAGCAGGACCCGAGCTATCCCCATGTTCTTTGTAGCTCGGAGTCCGATGAGCAAGGCTTCATACTCGGCTTCGTTTTTGGAAGCTTTGAAATCAAGAGTAATCGCAAAGCTTGTATCCTCCCCTCAGGGGGACACCATGACTACTCCAACGCCACTATCTGAGGAACAAGAAGACCCATCAACATACACTTTCCACCTCTCTTCCTGCTCAAGGGAAACTGTTTCCGCAAGAAATCTGCCAATGCTTGTGCCTTGATGGCCGCCCGAGGCTTAAACTGTACGTCATACTCACTGAGCTCGGTCACCCACTTAACAAGTCTTCCAGAAGCGTCGGGATGAGAGACAATCTGCCCGAGCACACTGTTGTAAGCACTGTGATCGGATGAGATAAGAAATACGGCCTGAGGCGCCGAGCTGTGATAACCAGAGCCAGAGCCAACTTCTCCTGCGTAGTATAATTTAGCTCGGCTCCTTTCAGAGCATGGCTTACAAAATACACAGACTGGTGCACCTGTCCTTCTTCCCGAACTAATACTGAACTGGCCGCTTGCGGAGTAACCTCCAGATAGACAAATAATGGCTCCCCGAGCTCGGGCTTATTGAGAACGGGCAACCCTTTCAGATATTCCTTCAATTCTTGGAAATCTTTCTCACTGTGTTCGTTCCATTCAAAATGTTTAGCTTTACGGAGTATCTTGAAGAAAGGAAGGCTTCGGTCAGCCGACGTTGAAATAAATCGGGAGAGATCAGCAATCCTCCCTGTCAACCTCTCCACCTCTTGAATATTCCGAGGTGGACACATGGAAGCCAGAGCTCGCACCTTCTCGGGGTTAGCCTCGATCCCCCGACGAGTGACCATATAACCCAGAAATTTTCCTGTCCGAGCTCCAAACAAGCATTTTCCCGGGTTAAGCTTAATTTGATAACTCTCAGAGTGCGGAAAGTCTCCTCCACATCAGATATGAAACAATTCTCCTCCCGAGACTTTATCAGAATATCTTCGACATAGACTTCGACGTTTCTCCCGATCTGTTCTCTGAACACCTTATCCATCAATCTCTGATACGTCGCCCCTGCATTCTTAAGCCCGAAGGGCATATCGACATAACAGAACGTTCCATCCGCAGTAATAAAACTGACCTTTCGTTGATCCTCCTCGGTCAGGGGTATCTGATGGTAACCCTGATAAGCATCCAGAAAGCTGAGAAACTCATGACTCGAGGTGGAATCGATGAGCTTATCGATCCTTGGGAGAGGGTAAAAATCCTTTGGACAGGCCTTGTTCAGATCTCGAAAATCCACGCACATCCTCCATTTCCCTGTAGCTTTCGGCACCAGAACAACGTTAGATAACCAAGTAGGGAAATGTACCTCTCTGATATGTCCAGCCTGTAGCCAGTCCTCGACCTGACTTCTTATCACTGCGTCCTTCTCGGGTCCGAAGTGCCTCCGATTTTGAATAACTGGTCGGGAACTCGAGAAGAAATTCAACCGATGCTCCATTACTTCACGCTTGACCCCCTTCATATCGGACGGGGACCAAGCGAAGACATCTCTGTTCTTCTCCAGACACTGAATCAACTGCCCTCGCACCTTCTCGAGAAGGGAATTAGCAATTTTCACAATCCCGGCGGGAGGAACTAGGACTACCTCTTCTTCCTCATCCTCCGTAGTCAGCTGAAAATCATCTTCAACTAAATTCACACATCTGTCTTCCCGAGCCCTTGGATGGTCCTGAGCTCGGGACTTAGCCACCTTCTGCTCAACTCTCACCTCTTCGACATAACACTTCCTCGCCATCTTACGGTCCCCGAGGACTTCCCCCATCGAATCCCCCATGGGGAACTTGATTTTCTGATGTAAAGCCGAGGCTACAGCCGAGAATGCAGCCATGGCTGGCCTCCCGATAATGACGTTGTAGGAAGAAGGCGCATCCACCACAGTAAACTCCACCACCTTGGTCTTCCTGCGCTTGCCCGACCCGAGCAACATGGGAAGCTGAACAGCCCCTACCGGTTGTAAATAATCCCCAGTGAACCCATACAGAGGCGTGTTCACAGGCTCCATGCGATATTCCTCGAGAACCATCTGATCCACTGCGCTCTTGAAGAATACATGACCGAACTCCCTGAATCCACAAAGATACGGTCCACTTCATAGTTTGCAATCATAGCCCTGATGACTAAAGCGTCATTGTGCGACTCCACATCCAGAGGCAAGTCCTCGGGACCGAACGAGATCGTGGGCCCCGAGTGCCTTTTCCCGACCTCCATAGTTTCCATCCGACGACACCGCGTCTTCCTTGCCCTATTGGAGTCCCCATCAGTAGGTCCTCTCGAAATCATATTAATGAATCCTCGGGGCTGAGGTGTCCTCCGATCCCCCTGGTTACACTGTTGATCCTGCCCCCAAGGTGCCTTCTCCCGACCAGGTGTCCGATTATCATACTGCCCGTTGTCCTCCCGACGAGGCCTTTTCTCCCATCGACGCGGCCTATCCTCCACCAGTGCCGCACGCACGTCGGGGTTGTTCTGGATGATACGCTTCAATTCTTGATCCAACAATCGACACTATGTAGTAGTGTGACCGTAATCCCTATGAAAATCACAGAACTTTTCTGACTTTGGATTCCTTGGGGCCCCATCACTACCCCGAGGACGCTGGATAACCTTCCTCTCATCACAAATCTCCAGAGCCCGAGCTTTGCTTACTTTCAATGGTGTTCGGGAAGTAAACTCCCCCAACAGCAAAGGGGGCTCCTGTCTAACCGGCCTCGGTTGGGGTCTCTCCACCCGAGCATCCCGACCAGCCCGAGGTGGTGGCCTCTGTTCATTCTTCCTCGAGGACTGTATCTCCTCAATGTTGACATACTTTTCTGCTTTGGTCAGAAGCTCATCAAATTTCTTCGGGGGCTTCTTGACCAGTGACTTGAAAAAATCACCCCTCGCAATCCCTGGGTGAACGCCCCCGATCAGGAGGTCGGGCGTAGCAGATGGCACCTCGATGATAGTTCTGTTAAAGCGTCAAATGTACTCCCGAAGCGTCTCCTGCTCCTTCTGCTTCACAGTAAACAGATTCAAGGTAGTCAGAGGCTGTTTCTTGCTGTTAGCGAACTGATGCAGTAACATCTGGCTGAAGTCCTGAAAACACTTGGTACTCCCAGCTGGCAGGAGGTTGAACCACTGCTGGGCAGCTCGGACCATAGTGGTGAGAAAAATCCTACACTTGATAGGGTCAGAATACCGGTGGAGAAGTGCAGCGTTCTCAAATCGGGATCGATGCTCCTCGGGATCTCCCATCCCATCATACTCTCCAACATTCGGGTACTTGAAGTGCTGGGGCGGCTCGGCATCCAACACCTCAACAGAGAATGGAACCTCCCGAGCAGGCGGGGGAGGAGGCGCCGAGCTTCTTTCCTTCCTCAGATTCTCTAATTCCTCACGCAACTTCCTGATCTCCTCGGTTTTTTGATCGGGAGGGGGCTGCGAATCTGGCCTGTTAGCTAGTACCTGCGCCACAGTGGTGGCTACCAATTCAACTATCTGTGCGGCTGTGAGAGGGGGGGTTCTCCGACCCCGGAGCAATACTCTCTGTGTTGCTGGTTTCCCCAGTACTCGGAACTCTGGTCCTCTTTGGTGACATCTTATCTTTTCTCTTCTTCGATTTCCGACAGACGGCGCCAATTGATGTAGCCAAATTAACCTCAGACGAGAGCTATCACCACGTCAAAGAGTTCGGACACGTCGGGCGTCGGGAACTGGAGAGTACGTCTGAATGTCTGCAACCACAAAACACTCGTCAGAGGGTGCCGGAAGTGTGTCCGGCGAAGCCCCTCCGATGCTTAAGTCAGGCAGCGCGCGCGAGAGCAAATGAGAGCAATATAAGCTGTGTGCGAGAGTGTGCAATAAGGAGTGAATGAATACAAAAGAGCAAACCTGGTGGTATTTATAGAGGGGCTAAGTCGGTGAGGAGGAGAATACCTCGGCGGAAATCTCGGGTGGGCGAGATACTCCGTGATCTTCGGGGATCTTGTTACGTAAACAAGGAAAGTCGTATCGTCCTCGGATTCTCTAAATAAGGAAACAAGTATCGTATCCAGATCTTCTAAAGAAGGAAAGACGTATCCAGGGAGGATTCTCCAGCACGTCGGGTCGGGGTCCTCGGGCGATAACCCGAGCTGAGATCGCTTCCTCAGGTTATAAACCACTCTCCATAACGCATGCGCTCGGTCCTCGAGAACGCAGGCGCTCGGGCAATTCCCGAGCTTGGGGCCAGGCCTCGATAGAGAATCTCGAGCTCCACGAGTGCTTCTTGGTTGCTCTCGCCTCTACTGACATAGGTAGGGTTGACGCTGCAGTGCTCGGTCCTCGGGTCCCGAGGTGCTTATGGGGGGCATCAGATTCAATTGATATCGTAATGGATTGACTAATAATTCCGAAGGAAGATGATTATCGTACTAGTTCAGGCAGGGGGAGTTAGTGGTGTAAAAGAGACTACCAATCCTCCATTATCTTCTCCATATTCCGATCAACATTTATCCATGAGAGATCAAAGCAAATATGGACCAAAGATAGATTAGCTGGTCGGTTTTCTTTTGGCAGGTTGATAAATGATCATTCCAACCTATCAATTTTAGACCATGAGAAATGCATGACCACTTTTTTTTATGTATACTTTAACATAGAGACAGATGGACCGCTATTTCAGGGGGCCGAAAAATTATAAACCCTAAACAGCATATTCCATATTGTAGTGTGGGTCAACCAACGAACCTCCCCCATTATGATGTATAGTACTTTGGAAATTGATGCTAAAATTCGTCCTCGGTTCCCGACCAGAGATATTTCTTGCCACCCAAGGAATCAACGTGCTCTTCTATGGATTCTAGAGGCTCGACCTATATTTAAACAAAATGTCAATGGACGTCGGGAATGGGCCCGACGAAGGTCCTCCGACGCTCAAATCAGTTTAGCTTATTATGAGTACGGGACAAGATTATATGATTTTGTGGATAATCGTAAAATGAAGTGTACTTGGGTATTTTTAGAGATAAAAACTCGATTGCGTGTACACTATCTGATTACTCATGATTCAATATGGGTCTTCTAGTTTACCCTACACATGTAACATGGTCAATTATAACTCGAAATGGGTCTGTCAGTAACTGAGAACACGTTACCCGGCTTAATCATAATCTGGTATGAGTTTTGACAGTTTTTGTCCTCCTCGGGAAGTGACATAACTTAAATAAAATGACCACTTCTCGGGAGCCGAGTACGATATTTCTTCTCATAGTATCAGAAATGATACAAGTTTAAGTCATTCTCTCTAACTACTATATATAAAGCCTACGTCTCCCACTTTTTATCCTCAATCTCCAATTACCTATTTGTTGAAAAATAATGTGTATGTACTGTAGTAAGGCACTAAATAAGTAAGTCGAAGCCCCGGTAGTACGAGGGTATACGGTCTCTACGTCTAACCCTTGGTCGAGTTATTTTCTTTAGAATAATCAAACCTGCATGATAAATATCATATCGGTGGTTGGGTATGAGACATCCGATCAGGTAATGCGTGCAACTAAAATTATAAATAGTAAGTTTAGTTTCCTAAAGCACACTACCAGCCAGATGAGTACCCAATCTAGTCCAGCTACTAAAGAGGTGGGCATGAGCAGGGACGAAACTAGGATTCTTTAGTAGGGGGCTGGAGAGCTAAATAGAATTCATAATTTACATAAAATTCATTAACAAATGTTTGTGTATTATGTTTCATAGACATGTAGCACAATCATATAATACTATAAACAAATATTTTAATAAAAATAAAATAAAAATATATAACAACTATAAAATGTCATTTAAGTACAGTCAAGAGAAATCATTAATACTATGTTTTACTTTACAATATTTTTCATCAAACTCATCAATTATAGATTCAATACCCACTGAATTAACAAGTTATCGTTCAATATAAATAACCGTGCAATCTGCCAAAAAGTCATTATCCATCTTATTGCGGATAATCGTGTTAACAAGATTTATAATAAACTAAAACAAATAAAAAATTTATCAAATGAACCTCATATCTCAAAATTTTGAAGTCCTGGTGGAGTTGAATTTATAATTCATTCGAATCATTTTCTTACTAAATTACAACTATACATTTAACTATTTCAATCAAAACCCAAAATCTAATAATCTATTTAACAATTAAAATATAAATTCCAAAATTTAGTGATCTACCTTTTCATTGTCCACTCATCACCTCCACCACAAGCACAAGATTCATACTTCACAATTTGTGAATCACAAATCAGTAATCACACACCCACATGGACACACATAAATCTTTAATAATTTAAAGTAATTGTCTAAATCATCTAAAATAATAAAATATCTAATATTTAAACTGTTCAAACACAACTTTATTAAATTTGTCTTATTTTTCCTCTAATCTACATACGTGTCATATTTTAAAATTCTAAACTTGGAGGAAGTGGGAAGTCGATCCATTGTTGATTAGAAATTGGCCAATTGCTACCTACCGCATAAATTTGGGTATTCTTTTCGTTTGATTTTTAAATAAAAGTACACACATATAGGTGGTTCATGTGGGCTAAAGATAATTTTCAATTTACCAAATTTTCATATTAACTACATATGATTAAACTTATCGAATTAATACAAACTATAGTACGATATGATACCATCAATCAAATAAATCAATATACTAATTATTTGTAATCGTTAAAAAATTGATATATTAAATCAAACATAATTAACGGGGGACGGACATCTATGTCCCTAATAATTGGATTTTGGTTTTGGGTTGGGTTACACACCCAATCCAGTAAAGTGTTGGGTTACATCTGTGTGGACACCTAGGTAACATCGCATTTTCTGATCTAAGTGCTCACACAGATATCCATAGTAGGTGCTCACAGTATCAGCCATATATATATATATATATTATAGGCCGAATATCAGCCCAACATTGGACCGCCCCTGGGCATGAGTCTGTTTTCCTGGGTTCGGGTTTTTTACTGGTACTTGTATACAATCTGGAAGACTTAGGGTTGTTTGCGTAGTTGTGTAGAAGTTCTTTGGGAGTTAGGACGACAAGATGCATTAAAGCACATAAATTCCTTAATTAGTGCGGTTACATGCTACTAAGTCTGAGATTTTATATGTACTATGAAAATATTTTAAATTTAAATGTTGAAAAACAATTTCTCTTTACTCTAATTAGATGAAATATTTAAATAAACAAATTAAACAGGATAGATTGATAATATATATATAATAATACTAAAGATGGAAATATGACAAAAATGAAAAATAATACCACCTAGGAAAATAATCTAGATTATTCCTATAGGTTAACGTTTTCAAATTCTTCATATCATAAATTAAATCTGGAGGTTGGAGTAAATTTATTTTTTATGTCAGAATGAGTTAGGTTTTTTGGATAAAGTTCCTAAAAACTAGTGGGTATCTCATTATTTTGTTTTGAAAAGAGGTATTTTATAGGTTAGAATACTAAATACAGTTTAGTATTCAACTATAATGGAACGTAAATGTTCGGGGTTCATAATTAGTATTATAAATAATAATTATCAACACTTCTCCTGCATAGTAGCAGTAAGGATTGCTCTACACTCGGTTACATGTGAAAGTTCTGAAGTCAAATTTATATTGTGAGAATGATATATCTTTTTGTAAATAATAATTCTCAACACTGGTAACGCTAATTGAGCAGTTCGACACTCTTTTCTGGTCAGCTCGACAACCTTAATTGGGCACTGTCTCTGTTCGGGTCCAGCACTCAGAAATAGCAATACAAAAGTAACGAATTAATCACGTGAATCTCGATAGAGGTGCAAATAACGACAAATTTAGTAATATACCAAATATTTCTTTGTAACCTACTATAACTCACATCTCCCTTCTCCTATAAATATCAAATATGCCTCATATTTCATACATTCAAAGACTGTTATAATCCATACTTAAATGCATTCTGGCATTTCTCTACTTGAGTCAAGATCTGACTTAAGCATCGGAGAAGTCATGTTGGAAATATATGTGGCACCCCCAAGTGTTTTTTCTATATTGCATATCATTTCCCGAACTTGAGGAGTTCGAACAGAATAGGAGACTAGGGCAGAAGCTCACCGGACCGAACCCACGATTATCCCCAAAATAGAGGTACCCGAACGCGAATAGAGAGACGTGGACAGAAGCTCACATGACTGAACCCGAGATGAAAATTTTGGTTATATCAATCCACGTCTGTCTGTGGGAAATTGAAGTGAAATAGATAAGATGGAGAACGTAATATGAAGAGAGTTAATCCTCAGAAGAGCTCTTAATCTTTGCTCTGGAAGAACTTATTCAGGTGTTCGTGCGAGAACTCACAAAGAAAGAGCTCTTGATTTATTTCTTTAAAACAACTCTTCTGGTTCAGTCTCGGATGACCTTTTGATGCTCGCTTTGGATGAATTGATTCTGGTCCTCCTTGGACGAACTCATCTGGAAAGAGCTCTTGCTATTTTCTTTGGAAAAACTCATCTAGTTCATCCTCAAATAACCTATTGATGTTAGTTTTGGACGAATTGATTTTGATCCTCCTTCGAAGAACTCATCCAGAAGATCTATTGATTTTGCTTTGGAAGACACATCTAGTTCATTCTCAGATGACCTCTGATGTTCTCTTTGGAGAATTGATTCTGGCTCTCCTTGGAAGAACTCATTTGGAAGAACTGTTGTTTTTTTCTTTGGAAGAACTCGTCTAGTTCATTCTCGGAAAACCTATTGATCTTTGCTCTGGAAGAACTAATTCCGGTTCTCCTTACCTGGAAAGATCTTTTGATTTTTTTCGAAGAACTCATATATTTTGATGCTACTCAAATTTCGTCCTCGGTCCCCGACCAAAGAGTTAATCCTCACCACCCGAGGAGAATAAGATACGACTCAGCAAGTTCTAGTCGGGGTATCTTGTAATGCTTTTTCTTTGATTGTAAGTTGAGATTCTCATGTCTCTTGTTTGCGAGAGACTCAAGTATTTATAGGCGAAAAAAGGTATCTCGATTGCGTATACGCCACCTGGCCAATCATGATTAGGTATGGGTCTGCCAGTCTTAGTTTGGACAAGTTACTAGGCCAATCAGAACTGAATAGAAGCCTGACAACACGCTACCCGATTTAATCATTAGCAAGCATGTGCTAGACAGCTTTTCTCTTTTGGAGTCCTCAGACAGGTTTTCCCGAGTAGGCTTTTACGAGTAAGCTTTTCCCGAACATACTTTCCGAGTAAAATTCCCGTGTAAGCTTTTCCATCTGTTGGTAGGGGCAGACGTTCCCGAGTAAGATTCCCGTGTAAGCTCTTCCATCTGTTGGTAGGGGCAGACGTTCCTGAGTAATATTTCCGTGTAAGATTTTCCATCTGTTGGTAGGGGCAGACGTTCCCGAGTAAGGTTCCCGTGTAAGCTTTTTCATCTATTGGTATCAATAGTATCTCCCCTCTCTAGTCGAAACGAAGTAGTGAAGTTGAAGACTGTCGTGTTTCTTCTCGGGTTTCGTAGACCATTTATATTTTATCCGAACAAAGCCTAATTTTTATATGATTTATTTTTAATAAGACTGATGGGATGTTAATCTTTGCGCGCCAATTTTCCCGCTCGTTGATATTCCCAAGATGATCTCGATCGTTGATTACTTTCAAATTTGACGGAGGAAATTCGCTTGATTTTCCTATAAATAGCCACATCCTTCTTTCTCACATTTTCACTTTCTCTCAACTACCGTTACTCTGCCGAAATTGCTTCCCAAGTTCTCTGCCTTCTTTCTTTTCGTCTCCAAATCATTCCTATAAGTACTATAACCTTTGCATTATGTCTTCTATAGATGATCGTGCAGTAGTAGATTTTGTTCAGTCTTTAAGATCCCCTTCCTCGTCGGGCACCATAAGTGCTAATACTGTTCCCGACAAGGTTTCCCGTAGGGAACTCTTAGCTAGGATAAATATCGAAGAGGCTACTCTGTTGACAGAGGGCCGCCCTTGGTATGAGATCAAGGCGTCCTTGTTGCAAGAGTCTGAGAAAGCCTTTATAAAGGATTTGTCCGGTATGTTGGACCAATATGATATCTTGATTCCTCTTCCCAAGGACCGAGCTCTCCAAACTCATACAGTTCTTTGTTAGGTCTAGGAATTCTGTTGAAGTATTACCAAGCTCCTCTTTCCCTCCACCTTATTTATAATATGACTCAAATCCGACAACAAGACGTCGGGAAATTTTTCATCCGCTTGAAGCCCGAGTACGGGTTCATAAAAGGGAACCCCTCCTCTCATAAGGGTTGGATGAGTCGCTATTTTTTTGTGCGACGTAACGTTCGGGAAGGGATAGCATGGTACTGTGACATGTCATGGGCTGAGAAGCCGACGAAAAGGGTTCTTCCTCCACCAGTTCAGGAATACAACCCGATTCCCTTTATTAAGGACGCGTGCACAAAATGTTTCAATGCTCGGGATTTAATCCGAGAAGATCTTCTGTGCCACTTTGGTTTTAGTCAGAAGGGGGTAGCAGTGGAAGGGGACTTATGTATAGTTTTTACTTCTTTCTCGGTACTCCTCCCTTTTTTACTTAGCTCCATATCTCTAACCCTTTGCTCTTTTTGTACAGCCGAAAGAATCATGAAATCTCACCTGCTGGAAGCTTACAAGAAGAAGAAATCTGAAGCTTCTCGGGGTTCCACCTCACAAGTTGAGGAGCGGGTCGATCCTACTTCCGAGGAACACGTGGACCTTTCTCTCGAGGAGCCTGTGAATCCTCCACCTGTTGAACTCCCAAAAGAAAAGAAGAGGAAGTTGTCCTCGGGTGGTGATAAGCACCCAAAGAAGAAGAAAACTTCCTCTTCGACCGAGCTCAATACTGAGGCGGGAACTTCTCAGCCCGACGTGGAAGTCTCTTCTTTTATAGCTCAGCCGGTCGCTTCAACTACCGTGGCCTTTTTTCAACACTTCATCCCCCCGCTAGATGTTCCTGTGGTCAGCTCGGCATCTGATAAGAAAATTACGGAGGCCTTGGCTTCACACTTCTTACAGGTACATAAGTATTTTTCTTGTGTTTCTTTTGATGTTTCCGCTCATTTGTTTAACCATTTTTCAGGCGCTAATTTGGGGGGGTGAACTTTCCCGACGAGTGACAAAGGCTCGAGAGGTGGCCCATTCTTCCAAGCGCTCCCTGAATGATGTGATGGCGAAGCACGATAAGCTAATGAAGGAGATCGAAGAAGTTCGAGGGGCTTCTGATGCCGAGAAGAGATCCATTGAGCAAAAACTGACTGATTCAGAGGCTTCTATCATACGTCTTCAGGAGGAAATGAAGAAGGCCGGAGAAGAGGCCGAAGAGAAAATAAAGAGAGCACAGGAGGAGGCTGAAGCATCTTGGGAGAAAAGGAAAGAGGATTTTTTGAAGTCGGATGAATTCGACAGGCTTTGTTCTACTCGGGCCTTATCTTTTTTCCAGCAGGGTTTTGATGGGTGTTTGGACCAGATTAGGGACAACGGTTATTCGGAGGCCGAGCACCCTTTTTCTTTTCTTGATGTTTTGAAGTCCCTAGAAGCTCTGCCCGACGATGGTGAGGCGGAGTTTTCCGGGGCAAAAAAGTGATGTACTTAATTTGAAAATGCTGAAAAAGATTTCTTTTTGCCTCTCATATGCTTTTTTATTGTCCGCGTGCTGGAATTAAGTTCTTTTGATAAACTTTTTATCCTCGCGTTAAATATTAGTCCGAGTAGATAGTCGAGTGTTTGAGTAGATCGGGCTTATTTGCTTAGATAGGATCTCTATCCAAGTGTTTAGATACCAACCAGAGTTGATAGTCGGGTGCCGAGTAGATCGGGCTTATATGATATCTTTCTTTGGCAAAGAACACCTTCATTTGATAAAACTTCTGAAGTATAAAGAGTAGTCATAACAATACTAAGAGTAATATCTTCTCAAATGACGAATATTCCATGGTCTTTTTCCTCTTCTTCCTTTGGCATCGGCTAGATAATAAGAAGATAATCCTGCTTTTTTCACTAACTGAAAGGGTCCTTCGTATTTAGGATCCAATTTTCATCTTTCACCTTGGTACTGGATTCTCTTCTGATAAATTTCTGAAGTACAAAGAGTAGTCATAACAATACTAAGAGTAATATCTTCTCAAATGACGAATATTCCATGGTCTTTTTCCTCTCCTTCCTTTGGCATCGGCAAAATAATAAGAAGATATTCCTGCTTTTTCCACTACCTGAAAGGGTCCTTCGTATTTAGGATCCAATTTTCCTCTTTCACCTTGGTACTGGATTCTCTTCATCACTAAGTCTCCCACATCAATATGTCTTGGACGCACCCTCTTGTTATAGACTCTAGCTATTCTTCGTTGGTAGGCTATCATCCTAATTGCCGCTTGTTCTCTTTTTTCAGCCACATGATCCAAGTCCATCTTTCGCAATATGTTGTTTTCCTCGGGATAGGAGAAACCCTTACACTATCTTGTCCGATTTCTGCTGGCAATACTGCCTCAGTTCCATACACCATGCTGTAGGGCGTCTCTCCTGTAGCGGTCCTCGGGGTTGTCCTATAGGCCCATAATACGCTGGGGAGCTCTTCTACCCATTGACTCTGGATAGTTTCTAATCGAGTCTTCAAAGAATGCACTATAGATCTATTAGTGACTTCGACCTGTCCATTGCTCTGTGGATATGCTACTGACGTAAACACTTGCTCAATTTTTAATCCCGAGCACCATTCTTTTAATTTAGCACCGCTGAATTGTCGACCATTGTCTGATATAACTCTTCGAGGGATCCCGAAGCGACATACTATATTTTTCCATAAAAATTTGAGAACCTCTCCCTCAGTGATCCGGGCCAGGGCTTCAGCTTCTATCCACTTAGAAAAATAATCCACTGCAACCAGTAAGAATTTCTTTTGCCCCACACTCACGGGGAATGGCCCGACAATATCCATTCCCCATTGATCAAATGGGCAAGGGGACATGACGGCCTTCATCAACTCGGATGGCTGTTGCTGTAAGTTAGCATGTCTCTGGCAACTGTAACATGCTCGGACTAAAGAAGCGGCATCTCTTTTCATACTAGGCCAGAAGAACCCGGCCAAAAGAGATTTCCTCGAAAGGGCCACACTTCCTAGGTGATTGCCACAACATCCTTCATGAATTTCCCTGAGCACGTAGTCTGCTTCCTCGGGGCCTAGGCATTTCAACAGAGGTCGGGAGTAAGATCTTTTGAATAGGACATCGTCTAACAGCACAAAACGAACCGCCTTCTTCTTTAATTCCCGAGCTTCCCGAGCATCACTAGATATTCTTCCTCTTCGAAGATATTCATAAATGTCATATCTCCAATCAGCCTCTTCGATTTGCATTATCATCTCCACTTCTTGTTCGACTTGTGAAACCCTTTCTTGGAAAGGCGATTCACCCTCAGCTTCTGAATCAATTGCACTAGCCAACTTGGCCATCCTGTCAGCCTTTTCATTTTCTTCCCTGGGTATATGCTTTATTGTGAGCTCCACAACTTCTTCTTCAATTTGTCCAGAGTATCAACATACTTGCGCAATTTTTCATTTCTTACTTCATAATTTCCCATGCTCTGCTGCACCG
>KV016230.1:63963-79721 GCA_001598015.1 Dorcoceras hygrometricum
ACATCGTCTAACAGCACAAAACGAATCGCCTTCTTCTTCAATTCCCGAGCTTCCCGAGCATCACTGGATATTCTCCCGCTTCGAAGATATTCATAAATGTCATATCTCCAATCAGCCTCTTCGATTTGCATTATCATCTCCACTTCTTGTTCGACTTGTGAAACCCTTTCTTGGAAAGGCGATTCACCCTCAGCTTCTGAATCAATTGCACTAGCCAACTTGGCCATCCTGTCAGCCTTTTCATTTTCTTCCCTGGGTATATGCTTTATTGTGAGCTCCACAAACTTCTTCTTCAATTTGTCCAGAGTATCAACATACTTGCGCAATTTTTCATTTCTTACTTCATAATTTCCCATGCTCTGCTGCACCGCCAATTTTGAATCCGAGAACAAAATGAAATGGGAGATGCCATACTTCTTGCTGTACGAAGCCCGAGGAGAATAGCTTCGTACTCTGCTTCGTTGTTAGATGCCTGGAAGTCTAACCGCACTGATATACTGCTCTCTTCTTCCCGAGGAGATATAGCGATAATTCCTACTCCACTTCCCGATTGGCAGGAGGACCCATCTACAAACATTTTCCACACCATCTTCTCCTCCATGTGAATGGTCTCTGCTATAAAATCAGCCAATACCTGTGCTTTGATTGCTGTTCTCGGCTTGAACTGGATATCATATTCTCCTATCTCAGTGACCCACTTCACCAATCTGCCCGAGGTGTCTGGATGGTTGATTATGTGCCCGACCTCGCTGTTGGTGAGTACGCTAATCGGATGGGAGATGAAATAGGGCCTCAATCGTCGGGCAGTTATCACCAGTGAAAGAACCAGTTTCTCTTGAATAGTATATCTTATCTCGGCTCTTTTTAAGGCATGACTGACGAAGTACACGGGTAAATGCTCCTTTTCTTCTATTCGCACCAGGACTGAACTGACCGCTTCCTGCATCACTGCCAAATACACAGACAATTCTTCTCTTTCTCGGGGTTTATTAAGGACAGGAAGCTGTCGCAAGTATTCTTTGAGCTCCTGGAAGGCTTGTTCATTGCGTGTATCCCATTCAAAATTTTTAGCCTTCCGTAATATTTTAAAGAAGGGCAAGCTCCTATCTGCCGACCTGGATATAAATCTTGAGAGAGCTATTATTCTCCCAGTTAATTTTTGGACTTCCTGGATATTCCGTGGAGAACTCATAGTGGTAATTGCTTGTATCTTCTCAGGGTTAGCTTCAATACCTCTCCGGGTCACCATATATCCCAAAAATTTTCCTGTTCGAATCCCGAAGACACACTTCTTGGGATTGAGTTTTAACCCATATTTTCGCAAAGTGCGAAAGGTTTCCTCCAGATCTCTTACAAAATTCTCTTCTACTCGTGACTTAACCAAGATGTCATCCACATAGACCTCCACATTCCTCCCGATTTGTTCTCGGAAAACTTTATCCATGAGTCTCTGATACGCAGCTCCTGCGTTTTTCAAGCCAAACGGCATAACAGTATAACAATAAGTGCCATCGGCAGTAATAAAACTAACCTTGTCCTGGTCTTCTCGGGCCAAAGATATTTGATGGTACCCTTGATAAGCATCCAAGAAACAAAGCAACTCATGGCCAGCGGTAGAATCCACCAATTGATCGATGCGGGGCAGAGGATAACAGTCCTTAGGACATGCCCTATTCAGGTCCCTGAAATCAACACACATCCGCCAACTTCCTGAAGTCTTGGGAACCAATACTACGTTGGATAACCATGTCGGGAAAAGCTCCTCCCGAATATGCCCAGCTCTCAACAATTCTTCTACCTGGTCTCTAATGACAGCGTCTTTCTCAGGTCCAAAATGCCTGCGTTTTTGGACAATAGGTTTAACCCCCGGAACAGTGTTGAGGCGATGTTCCATGACTTGCTGATCTACCCCCGAGAGGTCAACTGATGTCCACGCGAACACCTCCATGTTCTCTCTTAAGCACTGGATTAGTAAAGCTTTGACCTCCTCAGACAATGCCCGAGCTACCCTTACTCTTTCCCCTGCGTTTGTTAACTGAACTTCTTCACTATCCTCCTCGGTTGAAACTTGGGAACCCTCCTCAGCCAAGTATACCTCTCTGGAAATTTCTTCTCGGGGTCTTGACAAATACCGCGATTTTTGTGCCTTTTGTTCCACTCGGTTCTTTCACATAGCATTTTTGGGCTATCTTCCTATCTCCCCGAACTTCTCCTACTCCCCCTGCCACAGGATATTTGATTTTTTGATGGAGGGCAGAGGCCACGACCATAAAGGAGGCCATAGCCGGGCGCCCTAAGATAATGTTGTAAGAAGATGGGGCATCAATTATTGTGAATCCAACGATCCGCGTTTTCTTCTTCTCCCCAGTTCCTAAAGACATCGGTAGGTATACTTCCCCCTCAGGCTCCAAAAAATCTCCCGTGAAACCATACACGGGTGTCTTTATTGCATTCATAGGATACTCTCCCAAATCCATTCGTTCCATAGCTCCTTTAAACAATATATTGACGGAGCTTCCCGAGTCAATGAAAATACGAGCCACATCATAATTTGCCACCATGGCCCGGATGACGAGGGCGTCATTGTGTGTTTTTGTATCCTCGGGTAATTCATCAACACTGAAAGATATAACGGGACCACTTCGATCTTCTACTGACAACACCTATATATTTTCCAACTGTCTCTTACCAGATTTTCTTGCCCTGTTTGAATCTCCATCCGTGGATCCTCCTGAAATCATATTAATTGTTCCCCGAGGAGGTGGGGAATCAGGTTCTTTTTGCTGCGTTTCCCGAGATCCCCGAGAATGTCCACCCCTTTCACCTTCTCTTCTTTTTTCTTGATAATACCCTGGTCGTTCCCATCTTCTTTTTAATGGTGCGTCTGCGTGTCCCCCGACTAGAAGTTCTTTCACATCAGGATGATTTTGTATTATGCGCTCCAACTCATAATCAAAATGTTTACATTCGTGGGTAGTGTGACCATATTCTTTATGAAAACCACAAAACATATCTGATTGTGGCCTCTGGGGTCCTACCTCGCTACTCCTCGGTCTCCGCACCAGCTTTCTTTCATCGCATATCTCCAGTGCCCTTGCTTTTCTAACCTTCAATGTTGTTTTTGCACCAACTTGTCCCAACAATAGCGGCGCCTCAGGATGCTGCACTCGGGGATAAGATCTTTCCACCCGAGTATCCCGAGAAGGTTTAACGGCAGCCTTTTGATCACTTTTCCTGGTAATTTGCACTTCTTCTACATTTACATACTTTTCCGCCCGCGTCAATAACTCATCAAAGGTCTTCGGGGGCTTTTTTATCAGGGATCTAAAAACGTCTCCTCCACGTAATCCCTGCGTGAATGCTCCAATCAAAAGATCAGGAGTAGCGGAAGGTACCTCAATAGTGGTCGCATTAAATCGTCGGAGATAGTCACGTAAGCCTTCCTGCTCCCTTTGTTTCACATTAAACAGATTTAATGTAGTCATGGGCTGTTTCTTACTACTGGCGAACTGGTGTAAAAAGATCTTGCTGAAATCCTGGAAACATGTGATCTTTCCTGCCGGCAACAATTTGAACCATTGCTGGGCTGACCTAACAAGAGTAGTTAGGAATACCCTACATTTGATAGGATCTGGGTACTGGTGTAATAGGGCCGCATGCTCGAAACGGGAGAGATGCTCCTCTGGATCCCCAGTACCATCATATTCCCCTATACGGGGGAATTTAAAGTTGGGAGGTAATTCAGCTGCCAAGACATCTTTTGAAAAGGGAACACTACGATCTGCCAATGGAGATGGAGCTGGCTGAGCATCCTTCAACCGTTGTACTTCCTCTTGTAATTTCTTAACCTCCTCTTCTTGGGATTGGGATCTCGATTCTGGTTGCGTTCCTCCCCGACGAACCAAGACTTTCTCCACCGTAGAAAGCTACTAATTGCATGATTCGCTCAGTAGTGAGAGCCTCTTCTCTTCTTGATCCTCCCGGAGAGCTTCCTGAATCATTGTTTCTAGACTCTCCGTTGTGCTGCACTCTGTTCCTCCTTGGTGGCATTTTCACTCTTTTCTATTTGGTTCCCACAGACGGCGCCAATTGATGCTACTCAAATTTCGTCCTCGGTCCCCGACCAAAGAGTTAATCCTCATCACCCGAGGAGAATAAGATACGACTCAGCAAGTTCTAGTCGGGGTATCTTGTAATGCTTTTTCTTTGATTGTAAGTTGAGATTCTCATGTCTCTTGTTTGCGAGAGACTCAAGTATTTATAGGCGAAAAAAGGTATCTCGATTGCGTATACACCACCTGGCCAATCATGATTAGGTATGGGTCTACCAGTCTTAGTTTGCACAAGTTACTAGGCCAATCAGAACTGAATAGAAGCCTGACAACACGCTACCCGATTTAATCATTAGCAAGCATGTGCTAGACAGCTTTTCTCTTTTGGAGTCCTCGGACAGGTTTTCCCGAGTAGGCTTTTACGAGTAAGCTTTTCCCGAACATACTTTCCGAGTAAAATTCCCGTGTAAGCTTTTCCATCTGTTGGTAGGGGCAGACGTTTCCGAGTAAGGTTCCCGTGTAAGCATTTTCATCTATTGGTATCAATGATTGATACCAACAGATGGAAAAGCTTACACGGGAACCTTACTCGGGAACGTCTGCCCCTTCCAACAGATGGAAAAACTTACACGGGAATCTTACTCGGGAACGTCTGTCCCTACCAACAGATGGAAAAGCTTACATGGGAATCTTACTCGGGAACGTCTACCCCTACCTACAGATGGAAAAGCTTACACGGGAATTTTACTCGGAAAGTATGTTCGGGAAAAGCTTACTCGTAAAAGCCTACTCGTGAAAACCTGTCTGAGGACTCCAAAAGAGAAAAGCTGTCTAGCACATGCTTGCTAATGATTAAATCGGGTAGCGTGTTGTCAGGCTTCTATTCAGTTCTGATTGGCCTAGTAACTTGTGCAAACTAAGACTGGCAGACCCATACCTAATCATGATTGGCCAGGTGGCGTATACGCAATCGAGATACCTTTTTTCGCCTATAAATACTTGAGTCTCTCGCAAACAAGAGACATGAGAATCTCAACTTACAATCAAAGAAAAAGCATTACAAGATACCCCGACTAGAACTTGCTGAGTCGTATCTTATTCTCCTCGGGTGGTGAGGATTAACTCTTTGGTCGGGGACCGAGGACGAAATTTGAGTAGCATCAATTGGCGCCGTCTGTGGGAAACAAATAGAAAAGAGTGAAAATGCCACCAAGGAGGAACAGAGTGCAGCACAGCGGAGAGTCTAGAAACAATGATTCACGAAGCTCTCCGGGAGGATCAAGAAGAGAAGAGGCCCTCACTACTGAGCGAATCATGAAATTAGTAGCTTCTACGGTGGAGCAAGTCTTGGCTCATCGGGGAGGAACGCAACCAGAATCGAGATCACCTTGGGAATATCAACGAGCGGGAAAATTGGCGCGCAAAGATTAACGTCCCATCAGTCGTATTAAAAATAAATCATATAAAAATTAGGCTTTGTTCGGATAAAATATAAATGGTCTACGAAACCCGAGAAGAAACACGACAGTCTTCAACTTCACTACTTCGTTTCGACTAGAGAGGGGAGATACTATTGATACCAATAGATGAAAAAGCTTACACGGGAACCTTACTCGGGAACGTCTGCCCCTACCAACAGATGGAAAAGCTTACACGAGAATTTTAATCGGAAAGTATGTTCGGGAAAAGCTTACTCGTAAAAGCCTACTCGGGAAAACCTGTCCGAGGACTCCAAAAGAGAAAAGCTATCTAGCACATGCTTGCTAATGATTAAATCGGGTAGCGTGTTGTCAGGCTTCTATTCAGTTCTGATTGGCCTAGTAACTTGTGCAAACTAAGACTGGCAGACCCATACCTAATCATGATTGGCCAGGTGGCGTATACGCAATCGAGATACCTTTTTTTGCCTATAAATACTTGAGTCTCTCGCAAACAAGAGACATGAGAATCTCAACTTACAATCAAAGAAAAAGCATTACAAGATACCCCGACTAGAACTTGCTGAGTCGTATCTTATTCTCCTCGGGTGGTGAGGATTAACTCTTTGGTCGGGGACCGAGGACGAAATTTGAGTAGCATCATATTTCGTTCTCTGATAACTTCTTGATGTTCACTTTCGAGGAACTGAGTCGGGCCTTACATGGAAAAACTCATCTGGAAAGTGCAATTGATTTTTTCTTTGGAAGAAGTCATCGGTTCATTCTCGGAGAACCTCTTGATCATCGCTTTGAAAGAACTAATTCCAGTTCTCCTTATCTAGGAATAGCTCTTAATTTTCACTCTGGAAGAATTCCTCTAGTTCATCCTTGCAAGAACTCCCTATCTTTGCTTTGAAAGAACTCGTATTCTTCGTTCTGTGGAAACAGTCATCATACTCTCCTCTGCACAAATATTGGTCATTCATTGGAAGAACTCATTATGTTCTTCCTGCAAAAATCTCTTGGTCATTCTTAGGAGGATCACCAAGTTTTCGCTCTACAAACCAAAAGACATTGGTAAAATGGTTCGTATAGTAACCTATCTAATATGTTGAGAAACCCGACCAAATCCCCACCCTAAGCCCAACTTAGGTTAGAATTCCATTTGGGAAATTACCCTATCCGAGTATGATCAAAAAGCCGGACTAACTCTGTACCCTAAGCCTAACTTAGGTTACCAATCCTGTCGGACAGTTACTGTTAGGATCGAAATACCGGGGGTGTCCGTGAGCTCTGTCACAACTCACATAGGCTATCACATAGCCTAAACATCAACCCCGTAACTTACGTGCATTTTAAAAATTTAATAGTTTGAAAACCAGCATGCAACTGAGAAACCAGATTGGCATGAACCTTGACCAGCAGCTCTGCGAGCTGGTCCGGATTATCGGCCACTTTGCGAGCTGGTTTAACAAACGATCTGGTTCCTTAAATCTTGAGCTGCAATAGCTCGGTGTTCTTTAATGTTAGTGTACTGAGATATAGATTGATTTATGAGTTAAAATGCGGTAACTCAAACTGAACTCTTATAATCGAAAGCCAATAAACACTTTTAAGCGTAGTAAACAGACATGCAATGCGGGAATGTAAATGCTGAAAACGGTAAAGAAATACGCTGCAATTTGTTTATGGAAGTTCGGAGCTGAATCCCACGTCTCCCCTTCTTCCGCAATCGGGAAGGATCCACTAGAAGCTTTGATTACAACGACTCTCGCTGCAACCCACTCCTACGACCAGCAGCCTCAAGAACTCTAGAAACCACCGCACACTAAACCCGCAAGCTGTGTGTCTAACTTCACTTCTTTACTACCTCAAGGAGAAATATTATAGACACTTCTTTAACGTCTCAGTGCAAAAGACAACTAGACTTGTTTAACGTTTCTATCCAAAGACTACAATGGAAGTCGTTTTTGTTTTTGATTCACTCAGCTAATCTAATCAGCTCTCTCAAGTATGTGAGTGAATCGTGTGTGAGATTTACAGTGTATATCGTGATCTCTCAAATATAAAATCTCACACACTGGGAAGTGCTCTTATTCAAGCTGGTCTCTCGATGTCTTCTCAGGGTTGTGCTTTCTTCTTTTACATTTTGGTTCGCACAACACCCTTCACCTTCACTCTTCTCAGTGCATCATATCTACTTATTTGCTTGTGTTGTGCTCTATATATAGCCTGACGAGGAGTTATATCCGTTGGACACAAAGTTGTATTAGTTTTGAAAAGTATTCTGACACTGTTGTACTTTGCATCCTTTGTCTTTAAATGCGTCGCAGGCTTTTCCTCACTTTAAGCACGTGAGCACTGTACTTGAGAAGACAATACGAGCACGTCGATTTGAATACTGAAAAATATTTGTCGTGTAGTCTTGTATTCAAATCGCTTAGCTCGTAGATTTGATAGCATCTGTCATGCTATCTGGGATGGTTTGACCTTAACCAGGCTTTCAGCCAATCTTCATTCTGGTTTGCACTGAGCTGGTCTTTACTTCGAGCTGGTTGCATTATTGAGCCGTTCAAAGCTCTCTTCTTCTCCTCTCGTTTGCAACCGCTCTTGAGCAAATATTCTAATTTGCTCTTGTCATCTGCTCTTGAGCTGCTCTTCGTCCACTGCTGCTACCAAGCTGATTTGTCCTTGACCAGCTTGGTTCTAATATGCCCCCTATATCTGGACAGACTCTTCATTTGAGCTGTTCTCCAAACTGGTCTGCTTTAGAGTTCTTCTGGATCAATGCAGAGCTGTTATAATGTGCTTGTCCAGCTCGCATCTTTTCCATACCATCTTAGCTCTATTGAGACTGATCGAGTAATCCTTGCATACAGATTCTTCCTCTGCTCCAATAGTGGGTTACCTCTAGCTTCGTTCAGCCTCCCATTAAATCAGCTCGTATATCTCGGTTGACCTCCCAGCTGGTCTCTTGGCTGGTTGCTCAACTGAGTTCTTCGTACTCCGTTTGTGATCAAATCTGAACTTGATCACCGCGCTTGTACTCAGCTATGCACTTGGTCACCTCACTTGTGGACTGCACTTGATCTGCGCTTGATCTACGCTTGAACCGTTCTGCTCTTCACTGAATCACACTGCTCTTGATCACTGCTCTTCTATACCATCAAGCTGATGAACCAACTTGATGCTTCCTGCGCTCTGGATCCCTGCAGAACCTGCAATGCAACCTATGTTGGACTAGCTTGGGCGTCCTATCACCGTTCCAACTTATATGTTCTTCGCTTGACCAGCTTGGACGTCCCCTTACTGTTACAGCTTGAACATCTCCCTGTATCCTCAATCAAGTGCACTGCACATTGCACATAAGCCGTTAGTCAAATATAAACAGATTTTGTGTCAAACAAAATTCAGATTCTGATCCGTAGAAACATATCCAACAGTTACCCTATCTAAAGATGCTCAAAAATCCCGATTAGCTCGGCGCTCTAAGTCCTACTTAGGTTGGCCATCATGGTCGGACAATAACCTTGTCTGAAGATGCTCAAAAAGCTTGAGGAGCTTGGTAGCCTAAAGCCAACTTAGGTTGGAAATCCTATTAGGGCAGTAACCCTGTTTGAAGATGCTCAGAAATTGAAACCAGCTCAGCACCCTAGCCCAACTTAGGTTGGTAATCTTGTTCGGACAACTATCTAGTCTGAAGATGCTCAAAAATCCCGGCTACCTAGGTACCCTAATCCCAAATTAGGTTGGAAATCCTTTCGAACAGTAACCCTATCTAAAGAGACTCAGACATTTGGACTAGTTTGGCACCATAATAAAAGTTGCGTTGGCAATGCGTTTGGATATTAACACTGTCTGAAGACAATTGGAAGCCCGAACATCCTGGAACCCTAAGCCCAACACATCTTGGCAACTTAGGTCAGGCAGCAACCTTGAAAGGTCTACTGGTTTGCACTCCATGTCAGGCCCATGCTAATCACTCAAGATTAACGCACAAACAAACACATAATCACGAAAGCGTAAAACAGGGCTTAAAAAATTTTCGAAATAATTTGGGCCTGAACTCAAATCGTCATTCAAAATATCAATAATCAAAATACGAGTTAAATCAAACTCATACCAAAACAGGTAACATCAAATATCAAATCAGATACAGATCCACAAATACATAGCGACACAGGGCATCCCCTGGTTCAATACACAATAAATAAACTAGGACTCACGGAAATGGGGATCGACCAGCTGGAACTCCACTCTGTCCAGCTTGGTTACCTGAAGATCCTGCAAATGGGTAACACCGACCCAAACAACACAAAAGCAGAAAAAGAAATACGAGGTCAAGCCTCAGTACGAAGAGCCATCAAAACAGTAAATCATGCAACATGCTATAAATCAATGCTATGAAATGCATGAGGCTATCAAGGAATCGGTAATCAAGACCAGTGTATCAACTGGCAAATCATCTCAAGTCGAGCCTCTATACCCACACAGTGTATCAACCGGGGAAATCACCGGTCTGTGATCTTCGGGGCCCGTCAGCCCATCATAGCTCTGTGGTAGACACTCGAATCCGACAGTCACCACTCCGATGATAGCGTTGGACTTTTCGGGCACGACACATCTGTCGGCCAGTCACAACGTGGCTCTCAATCGGGACATCAATCAATCAATCTGGCTCAAGATGTATGCATGAATTTCAAGAAATTCATATCTGATTTCTACATGCATAATTTACGCAAAACAGAACATAAATCAATCAATTCATCAAGTCTGCTTCACGTAAACACACAACAGCAGTCAAACAGATTTCATAACATGAAATATAGCCATGATCATGCTCAGGCTGTTAAGAGCTGCTCCAATTCGTACCTCACAGTTTCAATCTACCTCAACAGATTTCTCAAAGGCACGGCAGAACTCAGCCTAAGCAAACCAACTTCCTCCTGGTTTCGTTAATCACGGCAGAAGCTATCCTGAACCTTAAACCTGATAAGAGAACTCATAATTCAGCTTAATTCCAGTTCAAATCTGAACTTCTAAACATCACTGCCTACGGTCAAGATTCTAGACTCTCAACCTAAGCTCTACAAGCTTAAAGCAGTAAGATCTACTCACCCAAAAGCTCAAAAGATCTGAAGAACTAACGAATCAGATTTCTCAAGAAATCCTCGAACACCAGCTAATTCGAGCTTCTCTCCAACGTCGATTCAGGCCTCCTAGCAAGTGTCATTCGAAAGAGCAACTCAAGGAGAGTCCAGCGCCACCAATCTCGTTTAAAACAACGGCTGAAATCGGCAGAAATCTAGGGAAGAAATGTTCGTATGAACAGTAGCTATCGAGGGTTTGAAGATAGAGATAAGAAATATCGGGTGGAAAATAATCTAAGTGTCGCTCAACACTTATATATATAAATCTCCATACAAAAGCTGCTGTTCCACTTAAATCAGAAGTCGGGTAATGCTACAGTAGAAGTCTTACAACTGAATCCAACATTTCTTCTCAACGGAAACAGCCGACACCAACAGACGTTGCACTTCAATTACACAACATCAAACGACGCCGTACCAACTAATCAAAACGACGCCGCAGCGCTCCAACAGCTGAATCTAAAATAATATCAAAACGACGTAGCTTCACTTCCTCAGCTGCCAGCAGATTCTCTCTCCCATCGACCAACAGCTGAACACGCTAGCTATCTCAAACGAGGTCGTAGAGGGACACGTCACCATCATTGTCAACAGCTGATCGAACCAACTCCTGGTCATATCAACGCATAAGATCCTCTCCAGCTGATGACCAACACAACCAACAGCTGACACAAAGCGTTACACCCAAAACGATGTTGTAACAACTTATCCAAACGACGTAGTTTCGATACCCGCTAAGAAACATGCTAGCGACACCAACAGCTAGATTCTGTTACACACTCACTGCTGACTTCCTCGCGCAACAGCTCACAACTGTTCACGCTACTACTGAGCACCAACAGCTGAATGCTCAAAAATTCTCGCGCAAGAACGCTGCTGGCCTAACTGCTTCCAGCGATGATCCTCACTGCTGAAACACTACTGGAAACACTTCCCGCTAGGAAATGCAACTACTGAACTTCAAATTCATTGCTGATTTCACCCGTTAACCAGAAATCACAATTTCCATGACTAATCTTAATCCAAAAGCTGATTAACTATTTAAATCATACTTAACAAATTTCTAGTCCTCACACTCCAAGCCCAACACAACTTGACAATCTTTACGGGAAGGACTGATAACTTCGATAAGAAACTACAGAGAATATTTATTCTACTAAAGCTGGATATTTTTAAAAATTTAAAAGTTAATCATTGTTAGTTTGGGTAGTGATCCTTCTCGGCTAAATGGTCAGTACTTAGTAAAACTATAATCATCAGCCCGGGTAAAAATCCAGCTCGACTGCATGTTCACTACTCACTTACAATTTTAATAATTAGCATACCATTCTCGACTGCATGTTAACTATTTAGTCAAAGTTTTAGAGTCTTACAATTCGGGTGGACACCCAATTCGGTTGGTTGAACACTTGTATAAATCACTGAAGGTAGATTGTGTCGCAGCCAAACCTCTATCAATGGTTTAATCTTCACTACTTCATATAGACCCGGTGGGTGGTACTATTGATACCCCAAATTTTGGCATGAATTCCAGAACCTTCTTAGATATATCTTACCCGAGCTGCATCAACAGTGCAACTTGACCAACTCTAACTGAGCAGCTTGGCTACCGCTAAATGGTAGCTCGATAACCCTAACTGGCCAGCACTCATTATAGTAAACACAAAAGTAACAGACTAATCAGTGAATCTCGATAGGGAGCACAAATCAAATCTGGTATCAGACCGCATATTTCACCTTAAACTACCATAACTGACCCCTCTTTTCTCCTATAAATACTCCAAGTATGCCTCACATTTTATACATTCACACATTGATGCACTCCGTACTACTTAACCATATTCTTGTATTCTCTGCTCATGTCAAGATCTGACTTAAGCATAAGATGGATCACACAAAAAATATATCCGGTGGCACCTATCTATTTTTTCTATATTGCAGACCATTCTCTGAATTGAGGGTACCCGAAAAAAAACAGAGAGACGATGTCAAAAGCTCATTGGTTGAACCCGATATTATCCCCGAACTGAGGTACCAAAATAGGAATAGAGAGATGATGACATAAGCTCACAGAACTGAACCAAGGTAAACGTTTTGGTTTATCGAAATTAGTTTTTTGGTACGTATTAAGATTTATGTTTATACGATATAAGTTTGGTTTTTAGATTAAAATATTTCAAGAGTGTACGTAGGAATGCAATCGAATCAAGTGGATGTTTTATATATTTAACGTTTAAGCATATTTAATTTTCTGAAAACTATAAATTCCAAAGTAAACCTAAATTCCATTTTTTTACATGGATGTGGATTCCATTGTATTTTACTCAACTGAGATGTGCTTAAATTCTTCATTTTTCTCATCAAATGTGTTGAGTTAAGCGTTATGGGTGAGAGTAATACTGAGACGGGTAACCTCCTGGGAAGTTCTCGTACGTCAAGCTGCTGACGTTGCAGCACTTGATCTGGTTGTCCATATGGACTGTAAAGGTGTGATTCAAGATCTTAACGAGTAATATTATCTCTGCTAGATAGGGCTGACGGTAGGTGAAGGGTAAGACTGATATCTAAGAGAACTGAGACAGCACCAACAGTTATACAAGCACCTCCCTTGACTCATGGGCCTAACAGCCAACCCTAACGCATACCATAGGTGCACTCTGTGCTGCCACATTATAATGAAATAAAGTTGCACATTGGCTAACAGCTATAACTTTTGGCCTAGTGGTAAGCGCTTGATCCTAACAATTGATATCAGAGCGAGGTCAGGGGTTCAAGTCTCCCAAGAAGCATTTTATATACTTCTTGGGGTACATTGTTGAGTTAAGCATGGATGGGTGAGAGCAGTACTGAGATGTGTGACCTTTTGGGAAGTTCTCGTACGTCAAGCTGCTGACGTTGCATCGCTTGATCTGGTTGACCATGTGGGCTGTAAAAGTGTGATGTCAGATCTTAACGGGTAATACGATCTCTGCTGGGGATAAGACCGATGGTAGGAGAAGGGTAAGACTGATCTCTAAGGGAACTGAGACAGCACCAGCAGTTAGACACGCACCTCCCTTGACTCATGGGTCTAACAACCCAATCCTAATGCACAGCATAGGTGCACTCTGCACTGCCACATTATAAGAAAATAAAGTTTCACCTTGGCTAGTGGTAGGCGTTTGATCCTAACAAAATGTGTACTTGATATGATGATAATAAAGTTTCACCTTGGCTAGTGGTAAGCGTTTGATCCTAACAAAATGTGTACTTGATATGATGATATTTTCGAAACAAGGGTGTGAATCTAGCCGAATAAAGGTTAGAAGCTGAGCTCAAGTTCATTTCAAAAATCGAATATTTTAATTTCTTTATTAAATTTGTTTCAAATTATGGTTCGACCGCGATTTGATTTTGAGCAGACTTAAAAATATTTGAACATGTTCACAAATTACTCGAAACTCGAGTATAAAGGACCGAAAAAATAAAAAAAATCACTAAATATAATTTTAATAAGTTAATTCGCTCACGGGTGGCCCGTGAATTATCAAATATGATGTAGCCAAATAGTTCAGCCGACGAGCTGTCACCACGTCGAGGACCTCGGGGACGTCGGGCGTCGGGGAGTGGAAAACGCGTGCGTATTCCTACAACCAACGAACACTTGTCAAAGGGCGCCGGAGATGTGTCCGGCGAAGCCCCTCCGATGCTTAAGTCAGCCGTGTACGAGAGTAAAATGAGAGCAATATAAGCTGTGTACGAGAGTGTGCAATAGAGAGTGAATGAATGTAAGAGAACAAACCTGGGGGTATTTATAGAGGGGCTAGGCAGGTGAATCGATTCGTTGGCACGTTCTGTCGAGACGTGGGTGAGATCATGCGCACGTCTCCCGCATAATACGACCCACGTTCTCCGCCTTTTGTGGAAGTGCTTTAACACATCTGGTTGGGGCCCTCGGGAGAGGCCTCAAACTTATATTGTCTCCTCAGGTTTATAAGCTTTTCTCCATAATGAAGGAGCTCGGGCGATTCCCGAGCGTATGGCAAGGCCTCGATGAAAATCCCGAGCTCCGAGCTCTATGCGTGTATCCCGAGCTCCGAGCTCTATACGCGCCTCTTGATTGCTTTCGCCCTTGATGATGTAGGTAGGGTCGATGCTTAGTCCTCGGGTCCCGAGCTACTAATGGGGGGCATCAGGAGTATCCCCCGCCGCTAGTCCTAGACGAAGAATTGAAGTATAGGAGGAAGTATACCTGTCGTCGGGACCCGAGGTAAAACCCGCCAAATTTGAAGAAAAACACGATCTTCGTGATGCTATTCCATGACCGTCGATAAGGGGACACGTGTACGATGAGATTGAGGTCGGGTTGTGTTTTCATGAGAAAACCACGATCCGTGTGAGAACGCCTCTCAGCCGTTGATAAGATCTCCGTGAACGATGGAGATTAAAGTAGACTGACACCTGAGTAGGATAGGTCTGACGTCCGACGCGACCGTTGAGCTTCCCGAGATGATCTTAGCCGTTGAGAGAGGTGAGATCGGACGGTCAAGATCATCTCCCAGATTTGTATAAATATGCGATCTTACCAATTCATTTCTCACTTTCCATTTTCTCAGCATTGTTACTCTGCCTAAATTTCCTCTCGGTCCCAAGTTGCTTCGTTGTTTCCCGACCTCCAACTTTCTTTGTAAGTTCTAGCTATCTTTACATGATGTCTTCCCCTTCTAACACCCCTGTAAGTAGTGCTGCCGCCTCGATAGATAGCGAATCTCCTATTAGCCAGGCGGGGGAACCATGGCTTCCCGAGCCAGAGGAACTCCCGACCACCCCTTGGTAGGAGGAGAAAGCCTCTACTTTAAGGTTATCCGATATACCCATCATCAAGGAAAAGGGGGGGCGATGGGTAAATTTGAGGTAGTTATTCCCCATCCCGACGAGAGGGCTCATCGTCCTCCGCCGGGGTTTCACACCTTTTATATGAACCAGATAGAGATGGGCCTCAGGTTTCCGATCCCGAGGTTCATTGCCGCCTTCTGCCGCCACATCTCACTAAGCCCGAGCCAGCTAGCCCCGAACTCATATAGTTTTTTGCTGGCTCTGGCCGTCCTCCTTAGTTACCACGAGCTCCCTTTAATCCCCTACGTCCTCATGCAATTAGT
>KV016230.1:87350-151700 GCA_001598015.1 Dorcoceras hygrometricum
GAATATCGGTGGAGAAGCGCGGCGTTCTCAAACCGAGATAGATGCTCCTCGGGATCTCCCATCCCGTCGTACTCCCCTACATTGTGATACTTGAAGTGTTGAGGCAGATCTGCCTCCAACACCTCATCAGAAAATGGCACCTCCCGAGCAGGCGGGGGAGGCGGTGCCGAGCTCCTTTCCTTCCTCAGACCCTCTAACTTCTCATACATCCTTCTCATCTCTTCGACTCGCTGATTCTCCAACTCCTCGCGCATCTTTCTCATTTCCTCGGCTTGCCGAGCTTCTAACTCTTTACGCATCCTCCTAATCTCCTCGGCCTGCTGATCGAGATTAGGTGGCGGTTGTGGAACAGGTTGACCTGCCAGTATTTGTGCCACAGTGGTGGCAACCAACTCCGCTATCTGGGCGGGGGTAAGAGTGGGATTCTCCGACACCTGAGTGGTACTCTCCGTGTTACTGTTCTCCCCACTACGCTGAGCTCTAGTCCTCTTAGGTGGCATCTTATATCTTCTTCTTCGAGTTTCCCACAGACGGCGCCAATTGATGTAGCCAAATAGTTCAGCCGACGAGCTGTCACCACGTCGAGGACCTCGGGGACGTCGGGCGTCGGGGAGTGGAGAACGCGTGCGTATTCCTACAACCAACGAACACTTGTCAAAGGGCGCCGAAGATGTGTCCGACGAAGCCCCTCCGATGCTTAAGTCAGTCGTGTACGAGAGTAAAATGAGAGCAATATAAGTTGTGTACGAGAGTGTGCAATAGAGAGTGAATGAATGTAAGAGAACAAACCTGGGGGTATTTATAGAGGGGCTAGGCAGATGAATCGATTCGTTGGCACGTTCTGTCGAGACGTGGGTGAGATCGTGCGCACGTCTCCCGCATAATACGACCCACGTTCTCCGCCTTTTGCGAAAGTGCTTTAACACATCTGGTTGGGGCCCTCGGGAGAGGCCTCGAACTTATATTGTCTCCTCAGGTTTATAAGCTTTTCTCCATAATGAAGGAGCTCGGGCGATTCCCGAGCGTATGGCAAGGCCTCGATGAAAATCCCGAGCTCCGAGCTCTATGCGTGTATCCCGAGCTCCGAGCTCTATGCGCGCCTCTTGATTGCTTTCGCCCTTGATGATGTAGGTAGGGTCGATGCTTAGTCCTCGGGTCCCGAGCTACTAATGGGGGGCATCAAAATACAATTATTATGATTTAAAAAAAGTAATCATCTTCAAATTCATCTAAAAAACAATGTTTCAAATACGATACAAAATATAGCCCGAGTCGCCTTGATTCATTATAGTGAATACACTATTATATTCGACGTCAGCAAATGCTATATAATGTAAATGTAAAATTTCCTTAAAACAGAAACAGAAATTTCAAATATATGAAGTGCGTTTCTTCAAAATTGCTAGCAAGTGCACAAGGCTTCGTAACTCTCCCCCACCCTTCCCCACGCAGCGACAAAGCAAAGCATGCTGCATGCCTGTCTCTTCAGGGAATAGAAAAATGGAGATGGTTATCCATTTTCATGAAGGAATATGTATATATATTATATTATATTCGTTCATCTATATAAATACACATTGAATAGCGTTATCCTTACGATTACTCCGACAGCCATGTTCGTGTTTTCTTCCCATTACTCCAATATTGTTTGCACTCAACATCAATATTAATTTACATTATCTCTTTCATTTTTTTGGATACCCATTTGAGCACTCTTCCTCGCCATGGCTTGTATAACACCCGCCTCGCAGTCTCCTTTCTTCAGGTTGGGAAAATCGAAAAATCATCAAGTTAACCAAGTTTTACCCCTGCCTATATCAAATTTCACTGAGAAGAAAGCAGCGAGGATGGTGGTGATTTCAGCAACAGCGGCAGTGGAGAAGCAGAGGAATAGTTATCCAGGTGAGGCCAAGGGATTCGTGGAGGAAATGAGATTCGTGGCGATGAAATTGCATACAAGGGACCAAGCTAAGGAAGGAGAGAAGGAGCCGGAAGGCCCGCCGGTGGCGAAATGGGAACCCACTGTTGAAGGGTACTTGAAGTTCTTGGTTGACAGTAAGCTTGTCTTTGAGACTCTTGAGAGGATTGTGCAGAGAGCTGCGTTCCCTGAATGTGAGTATGTTTATTTCTTTGATCCGTTGCATTTACATATGGTGGTGTTTGAGGTGTTGGAATTTGCAAGTTTCAATTGGATCTTGCAGCTGCGTTTACGATCTTGAAGTGGATTTCTTTACTTGGATTGTCGACAATAGTGTGATGATTTGTGATCCAGTTGTTTCGGTTATATGTTTTGCTTTGGAAAATGAGTTCCTTTGTGAACCCTTATGTAATTTTGTAATTTCTGCGTCATGAATGACAATTGGTAAGTTGCCTTAGGGGATTTCATTTTTTATGCTACTTTCTGTATTCCCCCCTTTTTGTGTTTCTTGACTCAGTTGAGAGAGTAATCGTGACTACAAGTCACGTATTTGTATGAACATTCGTTTCTCTCACTGGTACAGTGTCGGATATGTGACATCCATTTTGCAAATTGAAGTTATTGAACCTTTGTGAAGGGAAGAACAATCTTTGACGTGTTATCCCTGCGATCATTTGCTGAATGAATGTGTTCATTGGCAGTAAAGAATATGTACAAACTCATTGCATGCAGAATTTTGATTGTTTTTGAACCTTTGTGCTGCTTACAAGTGAATTTGAAAACTTTAGGAAAATAAAAAATATGTGGTGATGATGGTAATCTGGTGATAGAAAGGAGATAGTGAGAAAACTTGGCATCATTCTTGATTCAGAGCAACCTTAAGTCTCTTTGGTGTTGAGAGGACACCTTTTTTCTGTGGTCCTACTACTATAATCCCGATCACTGCTTCCAGAATTTATGAACAATGGATAAGCAAGCTTTAGGCGTTGATTACATAGATTGTGTGATTGGTTTTGGATATTGCAGATGCCGAATTCAGGAACACGGGTCTAGAGAGAACAGAAAGTCTTGGAACAGACTTGGAAGGGTTTAAGATGCAAGGACATGTGATACCCGAACCATCTTCTCCTGGTGTTAGTTATGCCGAGTATCTTGAGAATTTATCAGAGAAAGATCCACAGGCATTTATCTGTCATTTCTATAACACATACTTTGCCCACTCAGCCGGTGGCAGGATGATAGGGAGAAAGGTAATATTATTCCTAGACTGAAAACTTGAAAAGCTCCTAGCAAATATTTGCTGCTTTCAAATTTCATGTGTTTACAGATTGATTTGGAACACCATGTTAAGCACTCCAATGAACTTTTAGCCTTTCTTTCATCGATTGAGTCTTTCTGAGATGAAACTATCCACCAAAAGTTTGCTTATCTATTGGTACAGTGAGAAAATATGTAGCTCATGTGATGAGGGACTGAGGATTCTAATTTTTCCGCGATTCGTTAAGGGTAATGTGGAAGCTATTAAAACTGAGTAACGAATGCGGGGAAGTTATCTAAGTTCTAGAGATTATCCTGCCATGGCCATCTGTATCCCAACTAGAATAAACTGAAATTAAGAATGCAAAATTTGATACCGGTGGAGAAACGGAGGTGAATTTTGTGTTTTCGCTTGATCCGATAAATGTACAATAAAGAAGACCATATTTGCTCATTTGGCAAATACCACAGCTATTTTAGCTTTCTATTTACATGAGACAAAAATATAGCCACTTCTTTTTCCATCAGGTATCACAGAAGACCCTTAATGGGAAGGAACTGGAGTTCTACACATGGGAAGGCGACCTCTCTCAACTACTGCAGAATGTACGGGACAGGCTAAATAATGTCGCTCAAGTATGTCCTAAAAGTTTCTAAGTCACACTTTTTTCATGGTGAAATTCAATGATCTTGTGGATTATGTTATACCATTTGGTTCATCCATGGTTTTATACACGATTTTCTCAGGGATGGACAAGAGAGGAGAAGAATCACTGCCTCGAAGAAACTGAGAAGTCTTTCGAGTTTTCGGGGAATATTCTCCATTTGATACTATCTTAACGCAGGAATATGCAATCTGCATCTGCAACTAAGCTCGCAGACTGTAACTATTGTAAATATGTCTGGAATTTACACAAATGCACAAGTTGTGTGAATATATTTCTGTTCTTATTACATATCATTGGTTATGGCGTTACTCCACACTTTTTTATCTAAACAAAAATGATATATCATGGTCTCATATCAACAAACCAGGTTCCATTTGACAGTTTTTTAAGAAAACGTTCTTATAAGAGTATCTTTTTAAAAAATGTAGCAAAATGTTTTAAAAGTTTATAAAGAATAAATATGTGTTTGGATAAATAGTTTTATATTAAAAAAATTATTTAATCAACTAGTTTAAAAAGTGATTTATAATTAACGAATAATATTAAAAAACGTTCAAAGAACTAATATATAAATATTTAATTGATCATCCATATAAATATTTTGTAGTAAAAAAATATTATAAAGTATCTTATCCAAATAATATTGTAAATTTTAACTGATGTTGTACTAACAACATTGTTAAAAAATTATCCAATCAGATGCATCCCAAACTTTCAACCAAATATATATTCCTAATAGAATGTAATTTTAATATGCTCGATTTTTTTAAAAATCAACAAAGTTTATAAATTATGTCCCAACAGGCAGAAAAACATCTATTCATACAAAACAATCCGCCATTCTCACATAATTTATAAACTTTTCAGCATGATTCTATTTTTATAATTGGTTGGTGAAAGAGAGGAGCTTCATAACGTCTTTCACGTCACTGTTTTCGCTGAAATACCTCTGAGCATCGAAAATGCTTATTTCTTCATCAACGGTGCAACCTGCTGCTTCGTATGTTTTTACTGGGAATCAAGAAGGAAATCTCTTTAGAGGGTGTGGTGTAGGATGGTTTGGAGGAAAGGATCTTGATGCCCCCAAAACCACCTTGGGTCTCGAGGACCGAGTAGCTCACTTAAAACTCCGACATGCGCCGCTAAGATCGGTAGGTCACCCGAGGACGCGCTCAAATATCGGGATATGCCCGAGGCCTGACTACCAGTTCGGGAGTATTTCCCGAGTATATTATCTCGACGTGGTGAAGAGGCCAGTGTGGGTACGTCTTTCCTTCTGCGAATGAATCCTGCCTGAATACGTCTTTCCTTATTTGAATAATCCTGGGTCGATACATCTTCCTTATTTAGCGAGAGGATCCCGAGGATCGCGGAGAATATTCGCCAAGATATTCTCCTTTCCACCGCCTAGCCCCTCTATAAATACCAGGTATGTTCCTTCATCCCACACACACTCATTCTTGCACTCACTTGCTCTCACAGCACATTTTTTCCCCTTTCGCTCTCGTGCATTGCCTGACTTAAGCGTCGGAGGGGCTTCGTCGGACATAATTCCGGCGTCCTGTGATTTGTGATTGCAGACATCAAGGAGAAGCACTTACAGCCCACCAGTGCCCGACGCTCCCGAGCTTTCTGACGTGATGATGTTAGCTCGTCGGCTGAGATAATTTGTCTACATCAATTGGCATCGTCTATGGGAAACGTAGAAGAAAGACAATATGCCACCAAAGAGGACTAGAGCTCAGGGTACTGGAGAAACTAGCCACACGGAGAGTTTGTCTCAGGGGTCGGAGAACCCAGTCTCACTGCTGCCCAAATAGCCGAACTGGTAGCAACCACTGTGGCACAGATGTTGGCGAGCAGGCCTGAATCGCACCCGCCACCCGATCAACAAACTGAGGAGATTAGGAAATTAAGTGAGGAGATTGAAAGTTTGCGGAACGAGAGTAGCTCGGCGCCTCCTCCCCCATCTGCTCGGGAGGTGCCCTTCTCTGCTGAGGTATTGCTGCTGAGATGCCCCATCACTTCAAATTTCCCAATATAGGAGAGTATGACGGGATGGGAGATCCCGAGGAGCATTTGTCCCGATTTGAGAACACTGCACTCCTCCACCAGTATGCTGATCCTATCAAGTGCGGAGTCTTTCTCACCACTATGGTCCGAGCTGCACAACAATGGTTTAATTTCCTGCCAACCGGGAGCATCAAATGTTTTCAGGATTTCGGCCAGGCGTTCCTTCATCAGTTTGCTAGCAGCAAGAAACAGCCGATGACTACGCTGAATCAATTTACTGTGAAGCAAAAGGAACAGGAGACTCTTCGAGAGTACATCAAGCGCTTCAACGGGACTATTATTGAGGTGCCATCTGCCACGCCCGACCTATTGATCGGGGCTTTCACCCAGGGGTTGCGAGGGGGCGATTTCTTCAAGTCCCTGGTCAAGAAGCCCCCGAAGACGTTTGATGAACTTCTGACCAAAGCCGAGAAGTATGTTAATGTAGAGGAGATACAGTCCTCGAGAAGGAATGAGCAGATATTACCACCTCGGGCTGGTCGAGATGCTCAGACAGAGAGACCCAAACCGAGACCATCTAGGTCGGAACCTCCTTTGCTGTTGGGATAATTCACTGCTCGAACACCATTAAGAGTGAGCAAGGTCCGAGCATTGGAGATTTGTGATGAACGGAAGGTAGTACAGCGACCTCAGGGGAGTGATGGGGCCCCGAGGAATCCCAGGTCAGACGAGTTCTGTGATTTTCATAGGGATTATGGTCACACCACGGCAGAGTGCCGACTCTTGGACCAAGAATTGGAGCGTATCATTCAGAGTAATCCCGACGTACGAGCGGCGCTAGTGCAGGATAGGCCGCGTCAGTGGGAGAAGAGGTCTCGGAGGGAAGACAGTGGGCGACACAATAACATGGCCTCTGGTTGAGAGAGAACACCTTGGGGAAAGTATCGGCGCCCTTTCCGAGGGGAACAGTGATCACCTCAGCCTCGGGAAGTGATCAACATGATTTCAGGAGGACCTACTGATGGGGATTCCAATCGGGAGAGGAAAGCGAGGTGTCGTCGGATGGAAGCTGTGGAGGTTGAGAGAAGGCGCTCGGGGCCTATTATCTCATTTGGCCCCGAGGATTTACCTATGGATGTGGAGGCGCACAATGATACTCTGGTTATTCGGACAATGATTGAAAATTATGAAGTGGCCCGCATCTTCGTGGATTCTGGGAGCTCGGTCAATGTGTTTTTCAAGAGCGCGGTGGATCAGATGGCCTCGGGGAGTATCGTATGGAGCCCGTGAATACACCTCTGTACGGGTTCACAGGTCATTCTCTACAGCCAGTAGGAGTTGTTCAGCTGCCCCTCTCGTTGGGATCGGGTGAGTACATGAAGACTAAGGTGGTGGAATTTACTGTGGTGGATGCCCCCTCTTCCTATAACGTTATCTTGAGGGAGGTCAGCCATGGCGGGTTCTTAGCTATGGCCTCGGTCTTGCATCAAAAGATTAAGTTTCCAGTAGGAGATTCGTTGGGAGAAGTGCTCGGAGATCGGAAGATGGCGATGAAATGTTATGTAGAAGAGGTGAGAGTGTAGCAGAAGGTAGCTAAGTCCCGAGCCAAAGACTATCCTAAGGCTTGGGAAGACAGAAGTTTAAACTTGGTCGGGGATGACTTCCAGTTGACTACCGAGGACGAGGAGGAAGAAGTAGTCCTCGTTCCCCCGGTGGGGGTTGTGAAGATAGCTAAGTCTCTTCCCGATGATGTGCGAGAACAGTTGATCCAATGCCTGGAGAGGAACAAAGACGTATTCGCCTGGTACCCGTCCGATCTAAAGGGGGTCAGGCGCGAGGTGATGGAGCATAGTTTTAATGTCTCCCCTAGCTCCCGACCAGTTATTCAGAAAAGAAGACACTTCGGGCTCGAGAAGGACGCAGTGATCAGGAGCCAGGTCGAGGACCTGCTGCAGGCCGGGCATATTAGAGAGGTACACTTTTCTACTTGGTTATCTAATGTTGTCCTGGTACCTAAGCAACAGGGAAATGACGGATGTGCGTGGATTTCCAAGACCTGAACAAGGCATGCCCCAAGGACTGTTATCCTCTTCCTAGGATTGATCAGCTCACCGATTCCACCTCAGGACACGAGCTGCTCAGCTTTCGGGATGCCTATCAGGGCTATCATCAAATTCCACTGGTCGATGAGGATCAGCGCAAGGTTAGTTTCATTACCGTCGATGGGACATTCTGTTATGTTGTTATGCCCTTCGGACTTAAGAATGCATGGGTGACTTACCAGCGTTTAATGGATAAAGTTTTCAAGGAGCAGATCGGGATAAACGTCGAGGTATATGTCGACGATATACTAATAAAGTCTCGAGAAGAGAAGAATTTTATATCTGATGTGGAGGAGACCTTCCGTACTCTTCGGGACTATCAAATCAAGCTAAATCCGGAAAGTGCTTATTCGGAGCTCGGACAGGAAAAATCTTGGGTTACATGGTGACTCATCGGGGAATCGAAGCTAATCCCGAGAAGGTACAAGCTCTTGCTTCAATGTGTCCACCTCGGAATATTCAAGAGGTACAGAGGTTGACAGGGAGGATTGCTGCTCTCTCCCGATTTATCTCGAGGTCGGTCGACCGAAGTCTCCCTTTCTTCAAAATACTTCGCAAGGCCAAACAGTTTGAGTGGAATGAGCATAGTGAGAAGGCTTTTCAAGAGTTGAAAGAATACCTGAATGGGTTGCCAATTCTAAACAAGCCCGGGCTCAGGGAGCCATTATTTGTATATCTTGCGGTTACCCCACAAGCAGCCAGCTCAGTTCTTGTTAGGGAAGAAGGACAGATGCATCGGCCTGTATATTTTGTGAGTCATGCTCTGAAGGGGCCGAGCTGAATTATACCACACAGGAGAAATTGGCCCTGGCCTTGGTTATCACAGCCCGACACCTCAGGTCATATTTCTTATCTCACTCGATCACTGTACTTACTAACAGTGCATTGGGGCAAATTGTCTCTCACCCGACGCTTCTAGAAGACTTGTCAAGTGGGTTACCGAGCTCAGCGAGTATGATATACAGTGCACCTCGAGCAAGAGGAGAGATGAAAATTTTATGTGGACGGGTCTTCGTGCTCATCGGGGAGTGGTGTCGAGGTAGTCTTGGTACCCCCTGGGGAAGAGATAAGTCTGACGATAACTCTCGACTTCAAGGCCTCCAACAATGAAGCGGAGTATGAGGCCTTGCTCATTGGGCTCCAAGCAACGAAAAACATGGGGATTGCTCGGGTAGTGCTTCATTCTGACTCCCAGTTGGTTATTCAGCAAAGCAATGGGAAGTTCGACATAAAAATGACAAAATGGTGAAGTATGCGAAGGCGCTGAACAAGTTAATGGAGACATTTTCCGAGGTTATTATGGAGCAAATACCTCGGGAAAGCAATGAGAAGGCATATAAACTAGCAAGGATGGCCAGCTCTCTCACTCCATCCTCGGGAAATGAGATACAGGGTAAGGAACTATTGTCACAAGTATATTAGGTCGGGCAGAATCATGGAGGAGTACCTACTTCAGATTGGCGACATGATATCTTGGAATATATTCTACGAAGGGTCGTGCCCGATGATCCTCGACGCGCTCGAGAAGTTAAACGCAGAGCACTGCGCTTTGTTATATCGGATGATCAACTATATAAAAGGTCTTTCTCACGACCACTCCTGAAGTGCTTAGGTCCCGACGAGGCTAGGTATGTGCTGAGAGAAATTCATGAAGGGTGTTGTGGAAATCACCTCGACGCGGTAGCTCTGACTCGGAAAGCTCTACTCGCTGGTTTCTTCTGGCCTACTATGCAGCAGGACTTTAATACTCTTGTCCGATCTTGTCAAGTCTGCCAGAAACATGCTAACCTGCAGAAGCAGCTTGTCGAGCCCTTGAAGACCATTATCTCCTCGTGCCCATTTGATCAGTGGGGTATGGATATCGTGGGACCTTTCCCACCAGCCGGGGGGTAGAGGAGGTTCTTACTGGTTGATGTGGATTATTTCTCTAAGTGGATAAAGGCCGAATCCTTAGCGAAGATATCCGAGGCCGATGTGTTGAAATTTATGTGGAAGAATATCGTCTGCCGTTTTGGAATACCTCAAAGACTTATTTCAGATAATGGGAGACAGTTCTGTGGGGCAAAATTTTGGGCATGGTGTCAAGAGTTGAAGATCGAACAGGTCTTCACCTCGGTAGCCTACCCTCAAATCATAGACAAGTAGAGATCACTAACTGAACCATTGTGCAATCCCTCAAAGCACGATTGGATTCAGCCCAAGGAAGATGGGTGGACGAACTGCCAAGTGTGCTCTGGGTTTATCGGACGACCACCCGAGCAGCTACTGGTGAAACGCCTTATTGCATGGTTTATGGTATAGAAGCACTTCTACCAGCTGAGATCGGCCAGGATAGTCTTCGGGTCATGGAGTATTCTGAGGATAATGGGGAGATACGAGGCCTCGAGTTGGATCATCTGGAGGAAAGGAGAGCTCGGGCCGCTATATGCCTATCAGCCTATCAGAGGAGAATGGAGCAGGCTTATAACAAGAGAGTTCGACCTCAGAAATATGAACTGGGTGACCTCGTCTGGAGGAGGATACAATATCAGGGAGATAGAGGAAAGTTGGATCCCAAGTAGGAAGTGCCATACAAAGTGGTCGGGAGAGCTGGAGTTGTTGCTTATTATCTGGAGGACGCACAGGGGAAGAGAGGACGTCGGCCTTGGAATTTTATTCACCTCCGAAAGTACTATGCCTAGATTTTGCTTCTTTATCATTTTGTAATACGCTGAGGACTTGCTCGACCACCGCTTGTAACGACTACTTTATGGAATAAAAGCTATTTTTCTCAACTCATTGCCTTTACTATCAAACGTCTTGGGTGGCAATCCCTCCTGAGCACATAAGCCCGACCAGCTCGGCACTTAAAGTGCAGTTCCGCACTGGCACCTCCTGTTGTGGCAACCCCACGTGAGCGCTTAAAGCCCAGTTCCGCACTGGCACTCTCTCGCGTAGCTCTTCTATGCAAATACATAAGTCCGACCAGCTCGACACTTAAAGCCCAGTTCCGCACTGACACCTCCTCTGGTGATAACCCCACCTGAGCACTTAAAGCTCAGTTCCACACTGGCACTCTCTCGCGTGGCTCTTCTGCATGAGAACTCAAGCCCAGTTCAGCACTGGCACTTCCTCGGGCGGCAACTCCCCCCGAGCATGAAAACGCCCAACCAAGCTCGGGTAGCCAACTTGCAATAACGAAGTCAAACATGGGAGAACGCCACACCTGCTCGAGCATTCCCCCTTGTAAGCTTGACAAACTACGAGAGATTAATACTAAGTAGCTTCAGATCAATTACGCGTGCTCGGGTTACTGCGTTCAGTTATGAGTGGTTACGCATCCCTCATCCTGTTAAGATTATTTTTCTCCCAGTTACAGGTAAGTTACTTATTGTTCGGGTTATCCCACTTAGAGTTTATATTATATGCTCTACTTATGCCCCGAACAGCGCGAGCTATCTCAAGATGTCGATCTTACAACAAAAGATTTCGGGAGACAAAATAAGAGAAGAAGGATTTCATTAAATGGAGTTTACAATACAGAGGAAAATCTAAATACAACTAAGGCTTCGGGGAGCTCGGGGGGGTGGCGTCGGCATCGTCCTCTTCCTCCTCCTCCTCATCGGCCTCCTCATCCTCGTCGGGCAGCTCGGCCAAGGCCTTCCTCACGCTAAGGAAGGGAGCTGGATGCTCCTCCTCGGAGTAGTCATTGGCTCGGAACTGAGCCAAACAGCTATCGAAACCCGTCTTGAAGAAAGCCACAGACTTCTTCGCACATAGTTTATCGAACTCCGAGGTCTCTAGGAACACCTCCTTCCCTAGATCCCAGGCATGGGTGGCCTCGCCCTTCAGGCGTTCAATCTCCTTAGCTGCTCGGGCCTTGGTCTTGTCGAGCTCAACCTCCACGGCAGTTTTCTTAGCAAGTGCGGCGTTGAGCTCGGACCTTATCACCTCCTTCTCGGCCTCGAGCCTCAGCCGCTGGGTCTCGAACTCCACCCTTTGCGCCTCAGCCGCCCTCTCCTCATCGGCCCTCATTGCCTCTAGCTCCGCCAGCCTCATCTCGAGCTCGGTGCAATGCTCGATCGTCTCATCGAAGTGCTGGCGGGTGTCACTGGCTGCTCGGTGAGCTCGGGTGAGGCGTTTGATCACCTCCCCCCCCCCCCAAGCCATTTCCTACATAAGAACCAAGGGTCAGAGCGCCAACGTTAGCAGAAAACTAAAACACGGGGAGATCGGGAACATATCGATGCGAGTTGGGCCGCGAATAGACACATGGCCTCCGAGTCGGTGGCTCCCCCAACCGACTAACGTCCCTATCCAGGACCATGTGACAAAGGAACCTGGTGGCCACGGCCCCGGATGGAGAGACCACCAAGGAATCCTCAAAAAGGTTGAGGGCAGGAACTCAACCTGGGCCTGTCTCCGTCGTCCTTCCCCTCTTCAAGGAAGAGACCTCAGGAACCATGATAATAGGCGTCGGCTCGAGACGCTCCTCCCTCATCAAGATCTGGGGCGTCGGCGCCCGAGGCATCTCAGAATTAGGGGCTGGTCGGGCCCCCGAGGTCGAGGCGCCCTTTTTCTTCTGACGTCGAGCCTCCTTCGGCCTTCCTCTTATTTGACACCTTCTTCGGAGGAGCTGCTGCCCCCAAGGAGAGCTCCTTGGCCTCATCCCAGGCCTTCAGCATTTCCACCTTGCCCATGCGCCTGTCTACCAAAGAAGAAATAAGGGGAACATTAGTTCGGGCGAAACATGAATCCGAGTACATATGATGACATGTCTAAGGCAAAACAAGGCGGTACCTAGGTCCCCGATAAGCCCGACCCCCTTCCTGCTGAACCCAAAAAAGCATAGGAGGTCTTCCTTGATCAGCTCGAGAGCACTAAAGCTTTTATCGCGCATAGCATCGAGGAAGTAGGTCAGGTTTGGGGACCGTTCAGGAGTTCGAGGAGTAAAAGTGTACAGGTTATCCCGCCACGACATCTCACACCTCCAAGGGTTCCTATTATTCCCGGCCCTCTTGACATAGAAGAACCTGCTCATCCACCCCTTTTGGGAGCTCGGGTTCCCCTTGATAAAAGTGTGGTCCCCCTTGTGGGACAGGTAAAATTTCCCCGGTCCTAGCCTTTTGATCTGGACTAATTGCATAAGGACGTAGGGGGTAAGGGGGATGTTGTGGTAGAGAAGGATAACGGCCAGGGCTAGGAGGAAGCTATAGGAGTTCGGAGCCAACTGGCTCGGGCTAATCTTGATATGTTGGCACAAGGAGGAAATGAACTTAGGGATCGGGAATTTAAGGCCCATATCTATCTGGTTCATGTAGAAGGTATGGAAGCCAGGAGGAGGACGATGAGCCCTCTCGTCGGGGTGGGGTAAGACCACCTCAAACTTGTCCAACATCCCCCCATTCTCCTTAATGAGGGAGATGTCGGACAACCTAAGGTTGGAGGATTTCTCCTCGTACCAAGGAAGACTAGAAGACCCCAGCTTGGCTTGGTCGGGGAGCCAGGGCTCTTTGACCTCGAGACTCTCATTCACACTATCTATAGAGTTAGCTACGCTCCTAACAACACTTTCAGTGGATGAAGTCACTTTAGGAAGATATACTTACGAGATTGAAGATAGGAGGTTGGGAAAACATGTATTCTTGCTCGGGAGCGAGAGGAAATTTCGACAGAGTAACGGTGCGCTCAAGAAATGAAAGTGAGAAATGAGAGGAGATCGTCGTGTGAGACCTAAAATGTAATTAAGATTAATTTGTTGGAATTAATCGGGTTTTGGATATTTCTGGTGGTTCAGATCTCTGTTTGGAAGTGTGGTTTGTATTTTCGGGTCGGAAATCACATTTTAAGCAATTCTGGAAATTTTGATATTTTCGAGATTTCGAGTGAGAAATTTGATTTTGAGAGGTCTGCTTGGTTTTGGTGAAAGCTGTTCGGGTTTCTTGAGAAATCTGGTCGCTGGTGCCTTTGTCTTTGCGCATCGTGTTTTGTAGCGTAGGAAAGGACTCGCCGTCGTTTTTATGAAATCTGGTAGTCTCGTGTAGGAGAGATCTGGTTGGTATTTAGCGCTAGAATCTGAGGTAGAGATCTGCCCGCGTGTTTTTGAGTTGAGGGCTAAACGATGTCGTTTGGATAAGTGGCTACGGCGTCGTTTGGTGAACGCTGAAGGGAGAGATCTGTTTTGTGGGATGTGTGTTCGCTTGTTTAGATCTCAGTGTCCAGCTTTTAGCGCTAGCATTCAGATTTCACCTGTGGCCCTGTGCGACGTCGTTTTGGTATTAGTGCTATTACCAGCATTGGTTTGTTATCCAGATTTCACCGCGGTTTCGAAGCGAGCGTTGTGTTTAACTTTCCAGAGTTCACCGTAGCGTGTAGCCTCGTTTTGATGTTAGCGTATTTCCAGCTTTCAGCATTTTTGGGTTGGAGAAATCAGATTTCACCGTGGTTTTAGCGCATGCGTTGTATGGCTGTGAGATCTGTTTCTGTCGGTGCATGTTTTAACCAAATTTCTCACGGGTATTTATATGTTAGAAGCGTGGTCTTCTATTACTTCATCAGATCCCATACTTAGCAAAATTTACCCGATCTTCGTTCTCTGTTTTTCAAACCCTTGGGTATTGTTCACCGTTGATTTTATCCGGCGATTCCCATCGTTTCCGGTCACCATTTTTCACGTTCGAGGTAGCTTTGGACTCCTCTCGAAGAGATCTTCCTTCCTATACTGCTTTAAGAGGCTGTCGTGGGCTGGAGCAAAAGCATGAAGTTGCTGTTGTGTTCGTGTGTTGCGTAGTTCAGGTAGAACTCCGTTTTATTCGATGAGATCTTGGTTTTAGCCTTAGATTAAGCTTCCTGTTAATATGTTTTAGGAAGAGTAATTGCTGGTTTGAGTGTTTAACTCCCAGCCGCGTAATTTTGAGTATGGCCGTGAGTTTCTGTTAGCGTTTCCCTGAAACCTGCTTGTGCGTGTGTTTAGCAGGTGTTGGACTCAGATCTCTCGGGCCTGTATTTGTGCAAATTAAGGTATGGATCTTGAGCTTGTAATTCAGCGTGGAACTTGGCTTGGATAAACTGCAAGATGGCTGTGTTTGGATTGCCGTGCGGTGTTGTTGCTCTGTGTGAGAGCTGTGTATGCTTACCGTGTGTAATTGTTGTATTGCATATGGTTATATGTTTGTTGTTCCAGCATGTTGCATACACGCATTCCATTCAGCTATTGCAGCCTTTGTTCGTTGTTGTTTCTCTGTTTTCTTACCAGGATGCGAGGGCGAGCGGTGATTCCGCACTCTCATTTCCCCTATGCGCCGAGTGGTTAGCTACCATAGTTCATAGGTTGGGTTGTTGATGCATCTGGTAAGGATGGGCGAGTAGGGGTGAGTGGGTAGCACCCACATGTCCTGAACTCACCTTGGCCACATATTCTGTTGCAGATTCCGTTGAACTGTTGTCTCCTTCCTCATGCATAGCATCTGCATTTTATTCTTGCTGTTTACTGCTGTTTTATAGTTGCTCTCCGTACTGGGGTTTGACCCCATGTCCCTCTGGGGCTTGACTGTTTTCCCTGTTTGTGTTGTTTCAGGAAACCCAGGTTTTACAGCTGGTCGTGGCTTTAACCCAACTGGTGGTGCCCCAGGAGGTGGTTACAGTATCCCAGTGGCGTATAGCATATTTATATGTATCAGTATTCTTAGCCAGGGGATGCCCTATGCTTTGTTGTTGTTTTTCGTTGTTGGAGTCTGATACATGTTGATGTTATGCTATATTGTTTGTTGTTGGCTGGTAGCCCGCGTGTGGTTGTTTTCTTAAACTGGGATATCTATTTTGAGTATCGCATTATTTTAAATTATATTGTTTTAACTCGTCAGGCCAAAAGAGAAAATTTTAACCGCTTTTTCTTTAATAGCTTCCGCCTGTGTTTGTATGTTTTATCTCTGATTTGATCACGAGGCCTGACATTTTTGGTATCAGAGCTTAAGCTGGGATAAGCTCAATTTCCTTGATCACACTTGAGTCTAGGCACAGTGTCGTGTGTTGCATGTGTTTAACTATGTGACTACGTGCTGCATATTTCTGTGTTATATGCTGTATCTGTTCTGTTTTTGCTTGATCCTGTTGAGTGTTTTCGTAGATGCCGCCTAGACGTCGTGGTAGAGGTAGGGGCAGTTTGAGGAATCAGCAGGTTAGAATGAGGATAGACGTAGTGCTCGCAGTCGTACTCGTGTTAGCGACGAGGAGGAAGTTGAGGTTTCTGCACCTCCTGTGGAGAGGATGGATATCGTGATAGCGCGGTTTCAGAGGATGAACCCTCCAGTCTTCAATGGTGAAGAGTCCAATTAGGATGCAGACTTGTGGCTCCGGAATATTATTGGCCTTTTTGATCGGGTGCAGTATGATGATGATCTTCTGCTGAGTTTAGCGACCCTATTGCTTAGGAAGGTTGCAGAGCGCTGGTGGCGAGGCGCTTCGAGTACCTTGTTAGAGACCGGTGTTGGGATCTCTTGGGACAGTTTTTGCGAGACCTTCCGACAGGAGTATGTACCCGAGTCTTATGTGAACGCCCGGGAGCGGGAGTTCGACCATCTGGAGCAGGGTTCCATGACTGTTCGGGAGTATGCTAGGAAGTTTTCTTCTCTGTTGGCGTAAGTTCCCCATGTTTCTGGCCGGGAGAGGGCCAAGCGGACTAGATTTCTTGAGGGCTTGAACGAAGAGTTGTATCAGATGGTGTTGACCAGCAAACCCAAGAGCTATGCTGAAGCAGTTGACACTGCTATTGATATTGAGGAGGGTTTGCAGAGTCGTCGTGCTCGCAGGAAGCAGGCGGCGTAGGTTAGTCGTCCTGCTATTCAGGGAGCGCAGTCTTCACAGTCCTCCCAGTCAGCCCATCAGCCCCAGCAGCAGCATCAGCAGCAGGTGGCTCAGCAATCTGGCCGTCAGAGGTTTCGACCCCACGGTCAGCAGTTCAAGAAGAAGTCGGGTTCTGGCTCTTCTGGTTCGGGCAGCTCGAGTAGCAGTGGTTCTCGGGCTGAGTTTTGTGGTTTTTGCGGTGGAAAGCATCCGTCTACACAGTGTGTTGGTGTGCAGGGTTCCTGCAACCTTTGTGGTCAGTACGGGCATTTCGCTAGAGTGTGTCCGTCAGCTGGATCACAGCAGACCGCGGCCCAGCCTCAGGGTCGAGGAGGTCATTTAGGGGTCGTTCCCCTCAATTTCAGCAGCCCCGATTAGGTGAGACTCAGTTTAGACCGTTTCAGCATCCTGGTCCGTCGCGGTTCGGACAGTCGTCTCAGCCTTTCTTCTATGATTAGGTGAGACTCAGTTTAGACCGTTTCAGCATCCTGGTCCGTCGCGGTTCGGACAGTCGTCTCAGCCTTTCTTCTATGGACCCCAGCATGCTCAGGTTAACGCCATCACTAGGGAGCAGGCCGAGGAGACACCGAGTCAAGTGATCGCAGGTACTTGCCTTGTTTTTTATTTTCCTACGCGTGTGTTGTTTGACACCGGTGCATCGCATTCTTTTGTTTCTGATTCGTTTGTTGAGCATGGTCTGTGTAACATTTCGTTGCGCGATGCCGTTTCTGTTTCTACCCCTGGTGGTGTGAGCTTGTTCTCCCAGGAGGTTTTGTTGGATGGCGTGTTGCGGTTTGGGGAGCATGTGTTGGTGGAGAGTTTGATCCGTTTGATGCTTTGGGATTTCGATTGCATAGTTGGGATGGATGTGTTGTCCAACTATAGGGCCTCCATGGACTGCTTCCATGGTATTGTGCGTTTTAGGCCTTTGTCTGGCGAAAAGTGGGACTTCTACGGCCAGGATTCTAGATCGAAGATCCCGTTGGTCTCAACGATGGAGATGTTCAGCTTGTTGTCTTTGGGGAATGCTGGTTTTCTGATCTACGCTTTGGATGCGTCTTCTTCTTCCCGTGTACAGCTCAGTGACGTTCCCGTGGTGCGACACTTTCCCAATGTGTTCCCGGAGGAGATTCCTGGTTTTCCTCCGAGGCGGGAGATTGACTTCAGCATAGAGTTGGTGTCTGGCACAGCTCCGATTACTCGTGCCCCTTATCGTCTAGCGCCTGCGGAGTTGAGATAACTCAAGGTACAGTTAGATGATTTGCTGGAGAAAGGTTTTATCCGACCTAGTATGTCACCGTGGGGAGCGCTCATATTGTTTGTGAAGAAGAAGGATGGCTCAATGCGGATGTGCATTGATTTTTGCCAGCTGAACAAAGCCACTGTCAAGAACAAGTACCTGTTGCCGAGAATCGATGATCTGTTTGATCAGTTGCAAGGTTCTGCGGTGTATTCAAAGATTGACCTTTGTTCAGGGTACCATCAGCTGAGAGTGAGAGTATAAGATGTCGCGAAGACTGCATTTCGTACAAGGTACGGACATTTCGAGTTTCTGGTGATTCCGTTTGGTTTGACCAACGCACCTGCAGTCTTTATGGATTTGATGAACCGAGTTTTTCGTGAGTTTATTTATCAGTTTGTGATCGTGTTCCTTGACGACATCTTAGTCTATTCGAAGACTCCTTTGGAGCACGAGGAGCATTTGCGTATTGTCCTTCAGACGCTGAGAGACCAGCAGTTGTATGCAAAGTTTTCCAAGTGCAAGTTCTGGTTGGATCGCGTCGTATTCTTGGGACATGTGATTTCAGCCGAGGGGATTTCGATGGATCCCAGTAAGGTTGATGTTGTTCTGAACTGGGAGCGTCCCAGGAATGTTTCCGAGATTCGCAGTTTCTTGGATCTGGCTGGCTATTATCGTCGCTTCATTGAGGGATTCTCTAGTATAGCAAAGCCGATGACTCAATTGACTCAGAAGGACAAGCTTTTTGTTTGGACTGAGCAGTGTGAGAATTCTTTTCAACTGCTTAAAGAGAAACTGACTATTGCGCCTGTGTTGGCTCTGCCGTCCGGAACAGGTGGATTCGTTGTTTGATCTGACGCTTCGCTTAATGGATTGGGTTGTGTTTTGATGCAGAATGGTCGAGTCATTGCGTATGCCTCACGGCATTTGAAACCGCATGAGACGCGTTACCCAGTCCATGATTTGGAGTTAGCAGCGGTGGTCTTTGCGTTGAAGATCTGTCGTCACTACCTGTATGGCGAGCAGTTTGTAGTGTACTCCGACCACAAAAGTTTGCAGTATTTGTTTTCGCAGTCCGATTTGAACATGAGACAACGTCGTTGGATGGAGCTGCTAAAGGACTTTGATTGTGAGATCAAGTACCAGCCTTGGAAGTCGAACGTAGTGGCCGATGCGCTGAGCAGGAAGGCTAGTGAGATGCTTGCGTCGTTGTACATCTCTAAGGATCAGGAGCATCTTAACACTACGGGTTGGAGATTCTACCCGGCTGAGGATTGCGTTGTGGTTTCATCGTTCCAAGTGGAGTCACAGATTGTTTCGAGTATTCGAGCAGCTCAGAGGACTGATCCGTCTATCCACGAGTTGAAGTTAAAGGTCAGGGCTGGCGAACTTGAAGATTATTCTGTCTCTTCCGATGGTTGTTTGCGTTTTCGGGGAAGGTTGATTGTGCCCAATTTGATTGATTTGAAGGAGGAGATCCTTCGAAAAGTGCACTGTGGTAGACATAGTGTTCATCCTGGTGCACGGAAGATGTACCATGCTTTGACGAGCAGCTCAGAGGACTGATCCGTCTATCCACGAGTTGAAGTTAAAGGTCAGGGCTGGCGAACTTGAAGATTATTCTGTCTCTTCCGATGGTTGTTTGCGTTTTCGGGGAAGGTTGATTGTGCCCAATTTGATTGATTTGAAGGAGGAGATCCTTCGAAAAGTGCACTGTGGTAGACATAGTGTTCATCCTGGTGCACGGAAGATGTACCATGCTTTGAATCCGCACTTCTGGTGGGCTGGCCTAAAGAGAGATGTTGCTTGTTTTGTCGCTCGTTATTTGAACTGTCAGATGGTAAAGGCCGAAAGAATGAGACCTGGTGGTCTGTTACAGAGTTTAGAAGTGCCCCAATGGAATTGGGAGCACATTGATATGGATTTTGTGACGCATCTGCCTCGTTCCAGCATAGGATGCGATGTTATTTGGGTTGTTATAGACCGACTGTCGAAGTCTGCACATTTTATTCCCTATGGGACGACCTTCTCGTTGAAGAAGATGGCGAAGCTGTACGTTGATTTTGTTGTTAGACTGCATGGTGTGCCAGTTTCGATCGTTTCTGACCGAGATCCGAGGTTTACTTCCAGGTTTTGGAAGAGTTTGCAAACAGCTTTGGGTACCAGATTGGCGATGAGCACCGCGTATCACCCCTAGATAGATGACCAATCTGAGCGCACTATCCAGACGTTGGAGGATATGTTGCGAGCTGTTGTGTTGGATTTCGGAGGTAGTTGGCAAGACGCGTTGTCTTTGGTTGAGTTTTCGTACAATAACAGCTATCAGGTGACTATTGGCATGGCGCCTTTTGAGGATTTGTATGGCAGAAAGTGCAGATCGTCGGTATGTTGGGAAGAAGTGGGGGAGAAGCAGCTATCTGCCCCTGACTTTGTGCAGCAAATGAAAGATCATGTGGATCTTATTCGACGGCGAATGAAGGCTGCCCAAGATCGCCAAGCCAGTTATGCGAACAAGAGGCATCGACCTCTTGAGTTTCAGATTGGCGATCGTGTATTTCTCAAGGTTTCTCCGTTTCGCAGTGTGATGCGCTTTGGACGCAAGGGAAAATTAGCCCCTCGTTACGTTGGTCCGTATGAAGGAATAAGACCATTCCGTTGGTAATGGTACAGTGGAGCAAACATGGAAGGGAAGAAGCTACTTGGGAGCTGGAAGAAAAGATGCAGCGCGAGTGGCCGCATCTGTTTGAGTAGCTGTTGAGCTAAATTTCCAGTAGTTTGTAGCTTTTGGTTGTATTTTCTTCCCTAGTTGATGTAAATTGTTTGCTCAGTTATCTTGGACCCTTGGCCATGTGTTAGGCGAGTTCCTGTTTTGTATTTTGTTGTGATTTCAGACTTGTTGTTTGATTTCGATGACGAAATCCTTTTTAGTGGGGGAGAAATGTGAGACCTAAAATGTAATTAAGATTAATTTGTTGGAATTAATCGGGTTTTGGATATTTCTGGTGGTTCATATCTCTGTTTGGAAGTGTGGTTTGTATTTTGGGTCGGAAATCACATTTTAAGCAATTCTGGAAATTTTGATATTTTCGAGATTTCGAGTGAGAAATCTGATTTTGAGAGGTCTGCTTGGTTTTGGTGAAAGCTGTTCGGGTTTCTTGAGAAATCTGGTCGCTGGTGCCTTTGTCTTTGCGCATCGTGTTTTGTAGCGTAGGAAAGGACTCGCCGTCGTTTTTATGAAATCTGGTAGTCTCGTGTAGGAGATATCTGGTTGGTATTTAGCGCTAGAATCTGAGGTAGAGATCTGCCCGCGTGTTTTTGAGTTGAGGGCTAAACGATGTCGTTTGGATAAGTGGCTACGGCGTCGTTTGGTGACCGCTGGAGGGAGAGATCTGTTTTGTGGGATGTGTGTTCGCTTGTTTAGATCTCAGTGTCCAGCTTTTAGCGCTAGCATTCAGATTTCACCTGTGGCCCTGTGCGACGTCGTTTTGGTATTAGTGCTATTACCAGCATTGGTTTGTTATCCAGATTTCACCGCGGTTTCGAAGCGAGCGTTGTGTTTAACTTTCCAGAGTTCACCGTAGCGTGTAGCCTCGTTTTGATGTTAGGGTATTTCCAGCTTTCAGCATTTTTGGGTTGGAGAAATCAGATTTCACCGTGGTTTTAGCGCATGCGTTGTATGGCTGTGAGATCTGTTTCTGTCGGTGCATGTTTTAACCAGATTTCTCACGGGTATTTATATGTTAGAAGCGTGGTCTTCTATTACTTCATCAGATCCCATACTTAGCAAAATTTACCCGATCTTCGTTCTCTGTTTTTCAAACCCTTGGGGACTGTTCACCGTTGATTTTATCCGGCGATTCCCATCGTTTCCGGTCACCATTTTTCACGTTCGAGGTAGCGTTGGACTCTCTCGAAGAGATCTTCCTTCCTATACTGCTTTAGGAGGCTGTCGTGGGCTGGAGCAAAAGCACGAAGTTGCTGTTGTGTTCGTGTGTTGCGTAGTTCAGGTAGAACTCCGTTTTATTCGATGAGATCTTGGTTCTAGCCTTAGCTTAAGCTTCCTGTTAAGATGTTTTAGGAAGAGTAATTGCTGGTTTGAGTGTTTAACTCCCATCCGCGTAATTTTGAGTATGGCCGTGAGTTTCTGTTAGCGTTTCCCTGAAACCTGCTTGTGCGTGTGTTTAGCAGGTGTTGGACTTAGATCTCTCGGGCTTGTATTTGTGCAAATTAAGGTACGGATCTTGATCTTGTAATTCAACGTGGAACTTGGCTTGGATAAACTGCGAGATGGCTGTGTTTGGATTGCCGTGCCTCATTTCCCCTATGCGCCGATTGGCTAGCTACCACAGTTCATAGGTTGGGTTGTTGATGCATCTGGTAAGGGTGGGCGAGTAGGGGTGAGTGGGTAGCACCCACATGTCCTACACTCACCGTGGCCACATATTCTTCTTATTTCTTTCTTCATATTGTAAAGGGGAGCAAAGCCCCTTTCTGTTGCAGATTCCGTTGAGCTATTGTCTCCTTCCTCATGCATAGAATCTGCATTTTATTCTTGCTGTTTACTGCTGTTTTATAGTTGCTCTCCGTACTGGGGTTTGACCCCATATCCCTCTGGGGCTTGGTTGTTTTTTCCCTGTTTGTGTTGTTTCAGGAAACCCAGGTTTTACAGCTGGTCGTGGCTTTAACCCAGCTGTTGGTGCCCCAGGAGGTGGTTAGAGTATCCCATTGACGTATAGCATATTTATATGTATCAGTATTCTTAGCCAGGGGATGCCCTGTGCTTTGTTGTTGTTTTTCGTTGTTGGAGCCTGATACATGTTGATGTTATGCTATATTGTTTGTTGTTGGCTGGTAGTCCGCGTGTGGTTGTTTTCTTAAACTGGGATATCTATTTTGAGTATCGAATTATTTTAAATTATATTGTTTTAACTCGTCAGGCCAAAAGAGAAAATTTTACCCGCTTTTTTTTTAATAGCTTCCACCTGTATTTGTATGTTTTATCTCTGATTTGATCACGAGACCTGACATGTCGCATATTTATAGGAAAGCAGAGCGAATCGCAACCGTCCGATCTCGCACTCATCAACGGCCCAGATTACCTCGGGAACTCCAGCGGTCACCTCTGTCGTCAGTTCCCCGCAATCTTGACCGTTCGCTCGAATCTTATCAACGGCTGGGATGCATTGTCACTCGAATTATGGTTTTCTCCCGAAAATACAACCCGATCTCCATCTAGCCGTCCATGTGTCCCTTTATCAACGGTGGGGGCGTGGTATTGCGCGGATCATGGTTTTCTTCAGGGTCGGGAATTTTACCTCGGGCCTCGACCTAAGACACGTACAATCCTATACTTCAATCCTTCTTTTAGGACTCGTGGCGGGGGATACTCTTGATGCCCCCCAAAACCACCTCGGGTCCCGAGGACCGAGTAGCTCACTTAAAACACCGACATGCGCCGTTAAGATCGGTAGGTCACCCGTTGGTCCGAAAATAGGATCAAATAGATCAGCAGCCGCGCTTTTTCAAGAGTTAAAAGATTTTGCGCGCTGCTACTTAAAACTCGAGGTGCAATACCTCTTGTTCTTGAACATCTAAAAATCACAAGAGCACCGGAGACAGATCTGGTATGATTTAAAAATCATGCAGAAAATACCAGAACTGAATCTAATATTTTAAAACAACTCAAACAGATTTATGTTCCACATAAATCTGTTCGACTGTATGTGCAAGTGCTGAACTGTGTATGCGTATGCGAGAATGCTAAAGGTAAATGCAAGTGCTGAAAGCGTTAAATAAATGGTAAGATAGATGCAAGTGCTGAATGAATAAAAGAAATACGATACGCAGCAGATTTGTTTCTGGAAGTTCGGACCTCAATGTCCTACGTCTCCCCTTCTTCCACATCGGAAGGCTCCACTAGAAGAATTTGATCTATACAACGCGTACAGACCCAATCCCGCAACCAGCAGCTGCGAGAACTCCTAGACTTCTACCAGCCCTCGGCTGTTCACTCAGAACTTGTTTTACGTCTCTGTTCAAAGACTACATACACGGAGTTTTACGTCATCGTGCTTGGACGGGAGCTGTTTTGGTAAAGGTTTTGAGATTCATTCACTAATGTGAATGAATCTCTGGTGTGTGTGAGATTTACAGTGTAAGCACAACTCTCATAAACAATTAATCTCACACATTGAGAAATGCTCCTAAACGAGCTGATTAGAACTCAGCAGTCGACGTCGTTGTAAGCTCCTCTCAGAATGGTGGTCGACTGCTTCGTTCTACAGTTATCTTCCCTCTGATTTTGCACTCTGAAATTATCGTGCACCTTCTTCCTTCAAATCTTAAATAGCCTCTTCAAGAGATATAGCCGTTAGATAAATTCCAATTCCTTTCTGCGCTTGTTACGGCTAAATCGTCGTCTTCCCAAATGTGTGCAATGCTCCTCTGTACATTGTACTATTTCCCAGAATAGTACAGATCTTGTCTCCTTGATTTAAGGCAATTGCACGACTCTATTTCAGCCATTGATTATTTCCATCTTGTACGTTGAATGCTTGCAACGGCTGATATCCTGAAATCCTTTCTGGTAACCAGCTCTTCCTTCGTCGTTTGCAAAACTGCGACTTGAACACATTTGAATGAATGCACCTGCTGGTTTCTTTTCAACATGTGTGATATTCCATCGACTGATTTCTTTTCAAGCTCAACGACTGATCTTTAGCGTTAAGTCAAAACGTTGTCGTGTCAACTTATTCAAGCGACACCATTTTGATATCGTTTTAAAGCACCTGCTGGTTATCTTGCAACAGCTGATTCAAAATAACCGTAGCTATCTGCTGGTTTCTCTTAGAAGAAGTACCTGCTGGTTGCACTGTAGCTTGCTGATTGTGATGTCACTGCTGATGTCATCACTGCTGATCCAGCTCTTGCGCTTCTTCTCAACTGCTGATTGTGATGACGTCATCCTTGCTGCTCATTGCTTCCTCCAGAATATATGCTGACGTCATCACTACTGATTCTCGATTTCTTTTCTCTTCAATCCAACAGCTGATTGCTTTTCTTCATACGTCTGCCAGACTTCAACGGTTTATCTTCTTCTTCGACATTTCTTCCAGCAGACTCCATAGTCACTGTTCCAGCCGGTTCAAGCTCTCTTTAGCAAATATCACATCTGCTGGTCTAATTTGGCCTCTGCCTGAATACGAACAACTGATTCAACTTTGGACGTCTCCATTGCTAATCCAGCTGACGTCTAAAAGATTGCACCAAAGCAGCTGTGAACTTTATCTTAAGAACCATCGACTGGAAAAATTCAGCTTCACTACATTTTCTTCTTCGTTCCTAAAATCTGTACACTAAGTAGAATTGTTAGTAACACAATAATAAGTTTTGTGTAATTCAAAATTCAATCTGGATCTGTTGACACGGATCCATCATCACCCGAGAACGCGCTCTAAGATTGGGATATGCCCGAGGCCTAACTACAAGTTCGAGAGTATTTCCCGACGACATTATCTCGACGTGGTGAAGAGGCCAGTGTGGGTACGTCTTTCCTTCTGCGAATGAATCCCGCCTGGATACGTCTTTCCTTATTTGAATAATCCTGGGTCGATACACCTTTCCTTATTTAGCGAGAGGATCCCGAGGATCGCGGAGAATATTCACCGAGATATTCTCCTTTCAATCGCCTAGCCCCTCTATAAATACCAGGTATGTTCCTTCATCCCACACACACTCATTCTTACACTCACTTGCTCTCACAGCACATATTTTTCCCCTTTTGTTCTCGCGCACTGCCTGACTTAAGCATCGGAGGGGTTTCATCGGACACACTTTTGGCGCCCTCTGACCTGTGATTTGTGGTTGCAGACATCAAGGAGAAGCACTTACAGCCCACCAGTGCCCGACGCTCCCGAGCTTCTCGACGTGGTGGTGTTAGCTTGTCGGCTGAGATAATTTGACTACATCAGATCTGTAATGGTGTGGAGATTCTAAAACAGTACTAAAGATCGGTTGATGTGGTGGATTGTACTTGAAACTCTTTACTAAATTTTGTGAATCCATTCCACCTATTATAAACCTTTCAGAAAACACCTTTCAGAAAAGGAATGCACAGTATATATGTTAGAAAGTGGAGATTATTTACTTTTCAAACTCACAAACATAAGAGATGAATCTACTATTTCATATATTCTTCCAATTCATGTACATTTCTAATGTATCTAGATAATATGAATCTAGATTATTATTATCATTAATTTCAACACCCCATCTTAAGCTAGATTCATCACTCCAAGAGATGCACGTAACTTCTTGAATGTGTCGTACTTCAAAGGCTTTGTAAAGATATCAACAACTTGGTCTTGAGACTTCACATACTCAAGCTTCACTTCTTTCTCGGTTATGTAATCTCGAATGAAATGATACCTAGTATCAATGTGTTTGCTCCTATCATGAAATACAGGATTTTTGGCCAAAGCAATGGCGGACTTATTATCAACAAAAATCTCTGTCGGACCTTCTTGTGGGAGATAAAGTTCCGTTAACAAATTTCTTAGCCATCGCATGGCAAACACAAGAAGAAGCTGCCACATATTCCGCTTCACAGGTGGATCGGTTGCTTCTTAGAATTCCAAGTAAAAACCGAATTTCCCATAAAGAAAACGAATCCGGTAGTACTTCGCCGATCATCAACATCACCGGCCCAATCACTATCACAATAGCCGACAAGATTGAAATCATTAGAAGGAGCATAAAGAATTTTATAACCAAGTGTACCTTTGATGTAACGAACTATTCTCTTGGCCACTTTCAAGTGAGATGTATTAGGAGCCTCCATGTACCGACTAATAAGTCCAACACCAAAAAGGATATCCGGTCTCGTACATGTCAAATATCTCAAACTTCCAACGAGGCTCTTGAAAAATGTGGGATCGATTTTCTCACCATCATTATGCAAAGACATTTTAACTACACATTCCACTGGGTTGCTTACAGGATTGCAATCCTCCATCTCGAATTTCTTGAGAATTTCTTTTTCATATCCTTGTTGAGAGATGAATATGCAATCTTCTCTTTGTTGTACTTCAATGCCAAGATAATAAGACATTAAGCCAATGTATGTCATCTCAAATTCATTCGTCATAGCTCTCTTGAAATCATCAAACATTGTCGGTTTATTGCCTGTAAAAATCAAATCATCCACGTGTCATTTTTCCTTATTGCCTTTATCTCTTCATCCATGGCATTTTTCCATTTTCCATTCGAAACGGCATCTTCGAAACCTACAGGCTCAGTTTCGGCAAGTAAACAAAATTGAGTAAATTCACTTAAATTTTGTACTTCCTCGGTGGTTTCGTATAACTCACGGAAACTTTTAAACCTTTGAGGTCGACTACTTGAACCATCTTGATCATCTTGTGGTGGAGGTGATGGTGGTGGAGTAGTAGGATGTGTACTTTCTTATATCATCAAACAATGGGCTATAACTATATGTTTCATTTGAAACATTCCAATCCCATGCACTTTCTTCATCAAATTCAACATCTCTACTCAAAATAATTTTCTCATTATTCGGGTTGTACAATTTATAGCATTTCGAATTTGTATCATAGCCAATGAAAACATACCTTGAACTTTTGTCATCAAGTTTAGTCTTCTTTTCATCCGGCACGTGTGCATAGGCTATGCTTCCGAACACCTGCAAGTGAGTAATATTAGGCTTATAACCACTCCAAGCTTCATTTGGTGTTTTTCCATTCACACTTTTAGTGTGCCACCGATTTGTCAAGTACACTGCACAAGCAACAGCTTCGACCCAGTATTCCTTTGGCATATTTTTACTTTTCAATATACTCCTAACCATGTTGAGAATGGTCCAATTTTTTCTCTCAGATATTCCATTTTGTTGCGGCAAATATGGAGTTTTCATGGGACGATGAATTCCATTATCTTCACAAAACTTTTTGAACTCGTTAGAAGTGAATTCACCCCCTCTATCGGACCTAAGAGATTGGATTTGATAGCCACTTTGTTTTTCCACCATAATTTTGAACTTCTTGAAGGTTTCAAACACCTCCGATTTTTCCTTGACAAAATAAACCCAAGTTTTCCGAGAAAAATCATCAATGAAAAGTATAAAGTAATTATTCTTACCAAGCGATGATGGCTTGATAGGTCCACATATATCCGAGTGTATCAACTCTAATGGATGTTGAGCTCTCGTCGTAGACTCCTTCAGAAAGCTTTTCCTTGCTTGCCTTACCCAAAATACATCCTTCACAAAGTTGATTTGGATGGTCGATGGAAGGTAAACCTTTCACCATTTTTCTTTTACTCATTAGTTTCAAGCTATCAAAATTCAAGTGCCCCAATCTCAAATGCCACAACCATGATGAATCTTTAAAGCAAGATTTCAAGCACATCGGAACATCACTTTGAATATTCAACAAGAACATCCTATATTCGTCATTGGTACCTTGGCTATTAGCTTTCCACTTTCATCTTTCATGGTCAAACTTTTATCTTTCAAGCTAATTTCATAATTTTTCTCCAAAAGTTGACCCAAACTTAAAATATTACTTTTCATGTCCGGGACATAGTAGACATTAGAAATAAGTTGATGGCTACCATTTTTAGATCGAAACAAAATTGTACCTCTTCCTTGATCTTGAACTTGTGATTGTTGGCGCAGCGGCGGATCCGGATCCCGCTCCCGGGGCGCAGCGGAAGATTTAAAAATTTGGACCTGGGAACGGTCAATACACTATTAAAACAGTACATAAACATGCATAGGATGTTTAGATCAGTACCTTGCTAGCGTCTAGGCGCCTGGCTCCGACCAATTTCACGAGGAAATCGGCACTTCAACTGTTGGCGGTTGTTGGCCTCCTAATCCGGTCCACGACTGGATTCTCGATTCCTTTGTCGGTCTGCACTAGAAAACACGATGAAGATTTCACGGACAGAATCTCCTCGTCGGAACGATCGGAACAAGTCCGGCGGCGGCGGCGGCGTCGACGACGGGCGGCGACGGCGGGGCGGCGTGAGGATGCGAGGAGAGGGAGGAAGTGTTTAGGATTTTGGTACCATGTCAAATGCAAACCCTAGGGCCCTATTTATAGATTCTACATGGGCTTGAACCGGCTTAATAGGCTTGGGTCGGGCCCATTCCCAGAGTGCACTTTCATTTCAAGTTCATCACTGTGGCTCCATCATAATCCCGATTGAAGATCAGATCGGACCGATCTACACAGTTTACAAAACTGAGCATTATGATGCGAAAATAATTTTTCGGACCACCTAATCCAAAATAGCAGTTTGGCCCCTGCAAGTTTCAAGGATAGTCAAACTAGCCAAACTTTAGGGAAATTGCATTTTGACTCTATTTAATTTTAGGAAATCGCACTTCCAATTCCTCCTCCTATACTCAACAAATTGAGCTTGATTTCCGTGTGGGAATTGAGAAACCAGTACTTGTGTGACCCTCAATGGTTCAGGGATACAGCTAGCCGTGGGCTCACAATATTTGCGACTCCGAAATCACATTTTCGGACTAACCCATCGGATCATGATAAAGCGTCTAACAACATCGCCCCATGATCCCCTAGGTATCACTGATAGTGCCTGCAAGAACCAGTCGGTCATGGTTAGCGTACAGTACGGTCCTTTCAACACAAATATCCCGATCAGATCAACGACCATTGGTAAATCGAGAGTCGCTAGAGATCCAATAACCATGCATACATCTTGGAGATCAAATAGCGACATCGCATGTGTTACTAGGTAAACCCATTTATCTAAAACACACATAGTACTCTCGTCAGAGATTTGTCACACTATTATCTCCTCAGATAGCATAGGATATCCACGCACAAAGGCGAGCGGTGAATTCTCGGCAACGAAGCATCGACTCCTACATGCATCGGGACCTCACCCAATCCCGCCACCTGATGACCCCAACTGAGTCGATAAACGGGTCAAAGTGAGGCACCTATCATGTAGAGTCTCAATGACGTTTCGAGTAATGAGGGCTAATCTGTACAACCAAGACCTCGAACTTAATTCACTCGACAAATAGTAACCACTTGGAAAGTCCGAACGAGGGTAGTTCGATAGATCACCAGGTCACTATCCATATGCATGCTCAGAACATCACAATATTCCCTACCAATGAAACGTGGTACTTCACATCGCAGATGCTAGTCTCAAGCTCGGGCAGCCTTATCCTCATTTTGACGGCCCAATCGACTAGGAACGAGTTTAGAATATACAGTGACTATTAGATGTGTTTCATGATAGCCATCATATCCACTATCACATCTAACATACACTATGGTGCATTACAGGTCTTTATCCAACACAATTGTTAACATATAAAACGTGGACTTCACATCGCAGATGCTAGTCTCAAGCTCGGGCAGCCTTATCCTCATTTTGACGGCCCAATCGACTAGGAACGAGTTTAGAATATACAGTGACTATTAGATGTGTTTCATGATAGCCATCATATCCACTATCACATCTAACATACACTATGGTGCATTACAGGTCTTTATCCAACACAATTGTTAACATATAAAATAATGAAGATAAAGAATGCGATAAAAGAATACGAATTTCATAAATAAAGATCGTTTTACAAAGAGTCAACAAGAACCCATACACCACAAGTTGGCTAGTTGGGCACCTACTCTAACAGTGATGAATCTCCAAAATTAATATTTCCGCCAATGGACTCATCAAGTTCAACAAATAAATCCTTCTTACCACAAATATGACTACTTACACCGGAGTCAAGATACCACTTATCATTATCTTGCTCTTGAATAGTTTTGCAAGCGAGAAGCAAAGTGGGGTTTACTTCCTCAGTAGAGTTTTCCGTAAAATTATACGTCTCCTCCACATTATTTCTACACTCATAAGAGTAATGGCAAAATTTACAAAAATTATAACACTCAACATTTGACTTATCATACCTTTGTTGAGTTTGTCTACCTCCTCCTCTTGGACATTTTCCTCGTCCACTTCTTCCTTGGTTGAAGTTTTGGCTTGATTCATTGTTGTAAAAACTATTGTCACATCTTCCTCGTCCATAACCACCGCGGCCTCTACCTTGGCCTTGATTTCTACCTCCTCCACGTCCTCGGCCTCTTTGGGACGTGTCATGATTTGTCTCCTTCTCTTTCAAGGATAGCTTTGCTTTCAAAGCTTGTTCCACCGATTCATGAGGCTTCTTCAATCTTTCTTCGTGAGCTTGGAGTGATTCGAAAAGTTCATCAACAGTCATGGTGTCCAAATCCTTGGACTCTTCAATGGCAACAACAATGTAATCAAATTTTGAATCCAACGATCGTAGAATTTTTCCAACGATCCGTTCATCCTTCACATCTTCTCCATATCTCTTCATTTGGTGACAACCAAAACTCGTGAAATATAATCCAAAAATGATTAAGTTTCAGTCTTGCGCAAGGATTCAAACTCACCTCGTAGAGTTTGGAGACACACTTTCTTCACTTTATTAACTAATTTAAAAGAAGCTTGAAGAACATCACATGCTTGCTTGGAGGTGGTTGCACTAGCAACCTTCTCGAACATCTTCTCATCCAAACTTTGATGAATGAGTGTAAGCGCCTTTTGATCTTTCTTCTTGGCGACCGCATCATCACCCTCGGCTTCTTTCTCCACAGGGTCCCAACATTCATAGGCTCCAAAGCCTTCATTCTTATACACCAATTATCATAATTATATTTGGTGAGAGGTGGAACTTGGAAGGGAGTTCCGGTAGACATCTTTTCTTCAAGCTCTCAAGAGGCTCTGATACCAATTTGTTAGAAAGTGGAGATTATTTTACTTTCAAACTCACAAACATAAGAGAAGATGGAGGATGTAATCTTTGTATTGTATTTTACTTGTAACTCAACTAACTCATACAAATGGTTAGGATAGATGAGTTATTTATACTATTTTCTAGCCATGAATCTATCACTAATACATATATCATGATTTAATTTCATATATCCCATCTACCTAATATATGAATCTACTAATTCATATATTTTTCCAATTCATGTATATATCTAATATATCTAAATACTATGAATCTAGATTATTATAATCGTTACTGTCAACCATATATAGGACTTAGCTTTATATCTATTTAAAAAAACTGATGCTTTGTGAAATTGTTGACTCCGGCAATAAGTTGAATGGCTCTAATAAAGAATTCTATGCCAGTAATGTGTGGGACATGGTGTCATTATTTTATGGAAACGAGCGACCACCAATAACTCAATAACTATTATTAATTATTTCGCTCAAAGGCCATCAAATGTCGATCAACGTCTGTTAGCTATCGAATAGAAAAAAAAGTATACACGAAAGTGAGTGCAATGGTACAAATTAAATCAGTTGTTTACGTGTCCAAGTAAAGGCCACCGGTCTGATTCATCTGTATATGAATGCAAAATAGCGACACAAAACAATAATCACCGGTGTGGTGTCAGAATTTAATTTCATAGTGATTCAAAATAATGTGGACTCAATGCATTGCATGTTCCTTTTGTGGTCAACATTTTGACAGATCAGCAATCCTCTTTCTTCCCTTTCACCAACCAATACTTAGGCTAGTTATGATATATAGATGGGGAAAGTACTACACCCATTGCTCCTCTCTCTGCAATTGATCTACACATCGGCTACGCAGCCTCAGAAGCTCCAATTCTTCGCCCCAAAATCCATCCAGGTAACATCTGGACTCCTCTTTTCTGATGCCACAAGCAATCCTACGAAAAAATCGCTAAAAAATTTTCTCAATCACCGAAGATCGATCGGACTTGGGGGAGCATATGACTCCTACTCTGTGGTCATCAAGACCAGATGCTCCTCCACTTCACGCACCAGAGACAGAGTCAGCATAGCATTCGGCGACGCATATGTCAACGAGGTGCATATTCAATTTAACTATAGCTATTAAATTTGTGCGAACAAAACGATGGATTTCGTTCCTGGATTTAGGTGTATGCACCGAGATTAGACGATTCGAGATCGGGGACTTTCGAGAGATGCTCTACCGATACGTTCCAGATACGGGGGCCTTGTACGTATACCATTTGCTACGTGTATCTGCTGAGGGTAGGATCGGACGGCTGGAAACCGGAGAGCGTGATCCTGTATAGTCAGGATCGTAAGGCAGCTACTTACTACTATAATACTTTTCTCGCCAATGGGATGTGGTATGGGTTCGATCATTGCAAGGCTGGCGCTGCGGTGTCGTTTGACCAGAGTCCTGCCATGTGAACCCACGTATTTTCAGGTAAATTCGATAGTCCCCTAGATTCAAATTGGACATACGAGCAAGATTTAGATTTTAGCTCGAATCTAATTTTCCGTATTTTAAATACTGTGAAACAATTTCTTGGAAAAGGCGTTATAAATTAAAAGATACATAAATAAAATAAATTTAATAATTATTTTAATAATATATTTGAATATTATCTTTATTTCTTAATTGTCTCAAATATATTATCTATTTTACTTAATAAAAAATTATTTTTTTTTATAATTTTCTTAATTTAAAGAAAATTAAAATAAAAAGAATTTGTATATTTTTGTGTGTATTTTATAATGAATATTACAAGCTTATTTATAGGTAAAATAAAATGATTAAAATAATAAAAGGTCTGATCACTTCATTTAATATTTAGACATCCAACAACTAACAACTAATATTAATCATCTAATTATTTCATAATACTTCCCCTTTGGATGTCTTTATTACGTGTTTTATACTGTCTCGTTAAAAACATTACTAGGAAAATCCAGTAAGATAAAAACCATAGTAAGGAAAAAATAGTGGAGTCATATGAACCCTCTCTCATGTTAACACAACTGATTCTTCATATATTCGTAGATGACGCATCTCAATGTTGTATATATGCTTTCTGAACATTATCGTAGGGAGTGCTTTCGTGAAAAGATCTGACAAATTTTCACTTGATTGAATATAATGAATATCAATATCGTTATTATTCACAAGTTCTTGGGTGAATTCGAAGAATTTAGGGGGAATATGTTTAGTTCCGTCGTTTTTTATGTATCCTTCTTTCATTTGAGCAACACATGCAGCATTATCTTCGTACAATGTTATAGGCTTCTTGTCAGATGGTAAACCACACATGACTTGTCTATGTTGTGTTATGAATTTTAGCCATACACATTAACGGCTTGTCTCATGTAGTGCAATAATCTCCGCGTGATTTCATGAAGTTGCTAAGATAGCTTGTTTCTGTGAACGCCAAGAAATCAGTGCCTACACGAGTAAATACATATCCAGTTTGATATCGTATCTTGTGTGGATCTGATAGGTATCCAGCATCAGGAAAACCAACAATATTTTTATTGGTATCTTTTGAATATAAAAGTCTCATATCTGTTGTTCCTCGTAGATAACGGAATATATGTTTAGTTCCGTTCCAGCGCCTCTTTGTTGGACACGAGCTAAATCTTGCCAATAAATTTACTGCAAAAGATATATCAGGTCTAGTACAATTTGTAAGATACATAAGCGCACCAATAACACTTAGATATGGTACTTCTGGACCAAGAGTAACTTCATTTTCTTTACATGGACGGAACGAATCCTTTTCAATGTTCAATGATCTAACAACCATTGGAGTACTTAAAGGACTTGTTTTATCCATATTAAAATATTTTAAGTACTCTTTCTGTATAATTTGACTGGTGAACAAATATTTCACCTTCTTTGTGCTCAATTTGTAAACCAAGACAATACTTGGTATTTCCAAGGTCCTTCATTTCAAATTTTTCCTTTAAATTCATCTTAACATCTTGACTTTTCTTCTTCATACCAATGATGTTTAAATCCTTAATATATACAACAATAATTTCGCATTCATATGTTGTTTTCTTAATGAAAATACAGGGGCATATTGGATTGTTTACATATCCATTTTGTCATCAAATGCTCACTCAATCGATTATATCACATTCGACCGGATGTTCTAACTCTATAATGATCTTTGAAATTTTACAGAATAACATTCTTTTGGTCTCGAACTTTGTGCTTCAGGCATATTAAATCCTTCAGTGATAATTGATCCACATAAGTAAGCTGTTACAACATTCATAAGACACATTTCAAAATTTTCAGACAGCCAAACTAATTAAATATCGAAACGTAATTGCATACATAACTGGAGAATACGTTTTTCGTAATCAATTCCAGATCTTTGAGAAAAGTCTTGAGCAACAATCAGAGCTTTATATCTCACTATTTTGTTTTTCTCATTTCGTTTTCGGACAAAAATCCACTTGTATCCAATAGGTTCTACACCTTCAGGTGTAAGGACTATAGGTCAAAAAATATTACGTTTATTTAGTGAATCTAACTCCACCTGGATGGCGTCTTTTCATTTTATCCAGTCTTGTCGGTTTTATACTCACCAAAAGGCCAAAAGATTTTAGTACATGATCTTCATTCTCGTTTATGATGTCAAATGTCACATTGTAAGAAAATATATCATCAAGTTCTTTCACATCATTTGGGTTCCATATTTCTTCAGTATTCATATAATTGATAGAGATTTTATGATTCTCATCATTTTGTGGTTTCAACAGTATATTTTCATCATCGTGTGTTTATGTTGGAACATCATTCATGATTTTACGATTATCGTGCTTCTCTATGCACTTTCTTTTTCGAGGATTTTATCCTTGGAATCGATTGGTCTTTCACGCTCCAGGTGTGTTATGACATCATGAACGTCTTTGTTTTCAATTTGTTTCTTCGGAATTTCAATTCGAGCAGGAACATTTATAGCATGTAGATGCGATTTAGTTACTCCGTTTGCATCTACAAATGAATCTGATATTTGATTTGTTATTCGTTGCAAATGCAGAATTTACTGTACTTCTTCATCACATTGTTTATTTCTTGGATCCAGATATAACAATTATGGTACATATCTGTAGGACCGAGCGCTTGCCGCTTTACCAAAAGCTATAGCTGGTGGTAACGGTGCAACTCCAATCTTTTAAACCGTATAGCAACACAAGGTCATGGGTTCGATTCCCATTGATTGCAAGGAGTGCAATTATTGGGAGGGGGATTGTTGGAGTGCAATAATTGCCCCTGCTAGGTAGAGCGATCGAACCGTGGCGCTTGTGTTGCTATACGGTTTAAAATGTTTCTTTCTACCCCTAACATTGGGAAGGTATTCTCATCAAAGTGACAATCAGCAACACGTGCGGTGAACACGTCGTCTGTCTGAGGTTTAAGATATCGAATGATTGATGACTATCATAACCAACATAAATTCAGATCTTTCTTTGAGATCTCATTTTTGTTCTTTGAGACGGTGAAATAGGTACATATACCGTGCATCCAAAAATTCTGAGATGAGAAATATCTGGTTCTTTGCCAAATGCAAGCTGTAATGGTGAGTATTTATGATATGCACTTGGTCTGATGCGAATTAATGCAGCAGCATGTAAAATTGCATGTCCCCATATAGAAATAGGGAGTTTTATTTTCATAATCGGTCTAGCAATCCGTTATAGACGTTCCTCACTCCCCAGGGTTCTGCAGGTTTTTTTAGGGTACTGTAGGGTTCAGGGTAAATTTTAGTGTTTTTAGGACTTATCTCCTAAAGGATGGCAATTTTAATCAATGATTCAACTAAACCATTTTGTGTATGTACATGAGCAACATGATGCTCAACAGTAATTTTTCCATCGACATGCAATAATCATTAAAAGTTTTGGAAGTAAATTCACCAGCATTATCGAGTATAATATTCTTGATTGTATAATCAGGAAATTGAAATTGAGCTCGTCATTTTATTATTTGAGCAAGTAATCTTGCAAATACCACATTTCGAGTTGATAATAAATATACATGTGGTCATCTGCTGGAGACTTCTATCAATACAATAAAGTATCGAAATGGTCCACATGATGGATGAATTGATCCACAAATATCACACTTAATACGTTCAAGAAACATGGATGATTCAGTTTTTATTTTGGCTAAAGATGGTCTTATAATAAGTTCCCAAGAGAACATGTTTTACATTGAAACTTATTATTTTGAAAAATCTTCTGGTCTTTGAGTGGATGACCATGCATATTTTCTATAATTCTTCGCATCATTATTGAACCAGAATATCCCATCGATCATGCCAAGTAGTTAATATTGAAGAATTTTGAACTATCATATTTGATTCGATTGGTATTACATGCATATAGTGCAATCCAGTAGGGAGCATTGGTAGATTTTCAACTATATATTTCTTTTCTGATTTATATGTGGTAAGACATACATATTTTTCATTTCCTTTAGTCATTAAATGAGTATCATATCCATAGTAATACATATCATTAAAACTCAACAAATTCTGTTTTGATTGTGGTAAACACATAGTATCAGTTATCATACATTTTGTACCACTAGATAACAAAAATCGAACTTTACCACAACCTTCAATCAAGTCTACATGACCCAATATAGTGTCTATCATTGTTTTTGTTGGTTATATTTTCAAGAAATATCTTTTATCTAAGAGAATAATATGTGTTATACCACTATCAGATATGCAAACTTCCATGAGATTATTTTTTTTGTATGGTTTTGTTTCTTGCATTTTTCAGATTAAACAGGAAAACATATTTAACATATGCAATTTTATTAGAAAACATAAAACATATAATAAATATCATCATAAAAATATATGAAAACTGTTATATTTAAATCCCACCATTGAATTAACCATTTTCTGAGAAATGTATCAGAAATCTACAACATAAAATGAGTCAAATCACTCGAGCGATCATTGTGTTCAGTGAAATTAGTCTCATTTTCTTTGTCCTTTAGTGATTCTTTATAGAGCTTACAAAGATACTTCCGGGATTCGACAAATACGAGATCAATGCCCTTTAGTGTCGCATCTAAAACAAGAACTTTCGAATATTTTTGAGTGGTTTTCATTTGTACTTATGTTCTCATGCTGCCTCTTTTGTGGGTGGTTCGTGGCTTCCTTTTTAGAGGGGCTATTGATGTAATTACCTCTATTGTTTCAAATCCACGATCGCATCCACGATCATGTGTATTTCTATGTCCACGTACACGTCCACGACCCCGTCCCTGACCCCGACCTCGACCTCGACCTCTGCCACGACCAAAATCTTGTCCACGAATTTGATTTGGTCGAAATTGATTATTTCTCATTAGTAACTCGTTATTATTTTCCCTCACAAGAAGACATGCGATAAGTTCAGAATATTTCGCAAATTCACGCACTCTATATTGTTGTTGTAAAGTATATATGACGCGTGAAAAGTGGAAAATGTTTTTTAAGTATTTCCGATTCGATGATATCATGGCCACAAAAATTCAAATTGTGAGACTATACGGTACATTGCGGAATTATAATCGCTGGCCTTCTTGAAATCTTGGAATATTAATGAATTTCATTCATCACGGACAGTCGAAAGTATAACTTCATTTATGTGTTCAAATCGTTCCTTTAATCATTGTCTTAAAGCCATGGGATTCTTTTCAGTGAGACATTTACATTTCAACTACTCATCAAGATGTCGACGTAAGAATATCATAGCTTTTGCCTTTTCTTGTGATGACGAGGCATTAGTTTTATTGGTTTCACTTAAACCCAATGATTCAAGATACATTTCGACATCGAGAGTCCGTGATATTTAATTTTTTCCAGTAATATTAAGAGCAACAAATTCGAGCTTTGCCAAATTCGACATGATGGTGCTTGATAAAAAATACGTTTTCTTAGTTAAAATCAATTGGTATGACAATTCAAAGTAATGGATAAACTATGAATACGAGCATGGTTCGAAATAACGAAGTGTGAGGCGAATACTCGCCGATAAATACAATACTAGTGAATATAATGACCAAATAAGTATTAAAATTATCCATTGGATTAATCATCTTCTTCTTCCTTTTGTAATTAGATAAATAAAGTTTGTGAAGAAAAATTTGATGGAGAAGAGTGAAAATGAGGTGAATGAATATTTTAGAGAACATCATATTTATAGAATAAAATTTAGCTGTTTATATCTGTTACTAGTCATTAAAATATATCCGTTTTATGATCGTTTATAATCGAAAGATAAAATTCAATAAATTTATTTAACATTTTAGATTAAAAATATAGAAATGTATTCACATAAAAAAAATAGGTACATATGCCGCGCATCCAAAAATTCTGAGATGAGAAATATCTGGTTATTTACCAAATGCAAGCTGCAATGGTGAGTATTTATGATATGCACTTGGTCTGATGCGAATTAATGCAGCAGCATGTAAAATTGCATGTCCCCATATAGAAATAGGGAGTTTTGTTTTCATAATCATTGGTCTAGCAATCAGTTGTAGACGTTTAATCAATGATTCAGCTAAATCATTTTGTGTATGTACATGAGCAACATGATGCTCAACAGTAATTCCAACTGACATGCAATAATCATTGAAAGTTTTTGAAGTAAATTCACCATCATTATCGAGTCTAATATTCTTGATTGTATAATCAGGAAATTGAGCTTGTAATTTTATTATTTGGGCAAGTAATCTTGCAAATGCCACATTTCGAGTTGATAATAAACATACATGTGACCATCTGCTGGAGGCATCTATCAATACCATAAAGTATCGAAATGATCCACATGGTGGATGAATTGGTCCACATATATCACCCTGAATACGTTCAAGAAACATTGGTGATTCAGTTTTTATCTTGGCTGGTGATGGCCTTATAATAAGTTTTTCAAGAGAACATGATTTATATTGAAACTTATTATCTTGAAAGATCTTCTGGTCTTTCAGCGGATGGTGATGTGTACATTCTATAATTCTTCGCATCATTATTGAACCAGGATGTCCAATCGATCGTGCCAAGTAGTTAACATTGGCAAATTTTGAACTACCATGTTTGATTCGATTGGTCTTATATGCGTATAATGCAATCCTGTAGGGAGCATTGGTAGTTTTTCAACTACACATTTCTTTCCAGATTTATATGTGATAAGACACATATATTTTTTATTTCCTTCAGTCATTGACTGAGTATCATACCCATGGAAATATATATCATTAAAACTCAACAAATTCCTTTTCGATTGTGGTGAAAATAGAGCATCAGTTATTTTGTACCATTAGGTAACAAAAACTGAGCTTTACCACATCCTTCAATCAAGTCTACAGGACCTGATATCATATTTATCATTGTCTTTGATGGTTTTATTTTCAAGAAATATTTTTTATCTCGGAGAATAGTATGAGTTGTACCACTATCAGGTATGCAAACTTCCATGGGATTATTTGCTTATATAGCTTTGTTCCTAACATATTCAGATTAGACAATAAAACATAATTTAACAGATGCAATTAGAAAATATAAAACATACAATACATTTTATTATAAAAATTTGAAAATTGTTACAACATACAATACATATCATCATAAAAATATCCGAAATTGTTACATTTACATTCCATCGTTGAACTGATCATTTTATGAGGAATCAATGAGAAAATCTGCAGCATCGAAATGAGTTGAATCACTCAAGTGATCATTGCGGTTATTATGTTCACTGAAATTTGTCTTCTTTTCGTGTTCAGTGAAATTGGTCTCTTTTTCTTTGCCCTTTAATGATTCTTTATAGAGCTTACAAAGATGCTTTGGGGCTCGACAAATACGAGACCAATGACCTTGAGTGCCGCATCTAAAACAAGAGCTTTCAAATCTTTTTGAGTGATGGTCATTCATACTCGTGTTCTCATGCTGCCTTTTCCGTGGATGGTTCGTGGTTTTCTTTTTAGAGGGGTTATTGAAGTAACTACCTCTATTGTTTTCAAAACTACGGTCGTGTCCATGACCATAGTTATTTTTATAACCACGTCCCCGACCCCGACCTCTACCACGACCAAAATCTTGTCCACGACTTTGATTTTGGTTTCGTTCATTTTGAATTACGACATTTACTTCAGGAAATGACGTTGATCCAGTAGGTCGGGACTGATGATTTCTCATTAATAACTCGTTATTCTTTTCTCCCACAAGAAGACATGCGATGAGTTCAGAATATCTCGCAAATCCATGCACTCTATACTGCTGTTGTAGAGTTATATTCGAAGCGTGGAAAGTGGAAAATGTCTTTTCAAGCATTTCTGATTCTGTGACTTCGTGTCCACAAAATTTCAGTTGCGAGATTATTTGGTACATTGCCGAATTATAATCGCTGACCTTCTTAAAGTCTTGGAATCTCAATGAATTCCATTCATCACGGGCAGTCGGAAGTATAACTTCTCTTATGTGTTCAAAGCGTTCTTTTAATCCTTGCCATAATGCCATATGATTCTTTTCCGTGAGATATTCACATTTCAATCCCTCATCAAGATGTCGTCGTAAGAATATCATGGCTTTTGCCTTTTTTTGTGACGATGATGCATTATTTTTTATGGTTTCACTTAAACCCAACGATTCAAGATGCATCTCGACATCGATGGTCCATGGAATATAATTCTTTCCAGTGATATCCGGAGCAACAAATTCAAGCTTTGTCAAATTCGACATGGTGGTGCTTTGTAACAAAATACATTTTATTAGTCAAAATTCATTAGCATAACAATGAAAAATAATGGATAAACGAGCAATACAAGCATGATTAGAAACAACGAAAAGATGCGAGGCGGATACTCGCTAGTAAATACAAATGCCATGGACCCTCGATGTCGAGATGCATCTTGAATCGTTGGGGTTAAGTGAAACCATAAAAAATAATGTATCGTCGTCACAAGAAAAGGCAAAAGCCGTGATATTCTTACGACGACATCTTGATGAGGGATTGAAATGTGAATACCTTACGGAAAGAATCCCATGACTTTATGGCAAGGTCTAAAAGAACGCTTTGAACACATAAGGGAAGTTATACTTTCGACTGTCCGTGATGAATGAAATTCATTGAGATTCCAAGACTTTAAGAAGGTCAGCGATTATAATTCGGCAATGTATCGAATAGTCTCGCAACTGAAATTTTGTGGACATGAAGTCACAGAATCGGAAATGCTTGAAAAGACATTTTCCACTTTCCACGCTTCGAATATAACTCTACAACAGCAGTATAGAGTGCGTGGATTTGCGAGATATTCTGAACTCATCGCATGTCTTCTTGTGGCAGAAAAGAATAACGAGTTATTAATGAGAAATCATCAGTCCCGACCTACTGGATCAACGTCATTTCCTGAAGTAAATGTCGTAATTCAAAATGAACGAAACCAAAATCAAAGTCGTGGACAAGATTTTGGTCGTGGTAGAGGTCGGGGTCGAGGACGTGCACGTGGTTATAAAAATAACTATGGTCGTGAACGCGACCGTAGTTTTGAAAACAATAGAGGTAGTTACTTCAATAACCCCTCTAAAAATAAAACCACGAACCATCCACAGAAAAGGCAGCATGAGAACACGAGTATGAATGACCATCACTCAAAAAGATTTGAAAGCTCTTGTTTTAGATGCGGCACTCAAGGTCATTGGTCTCATATTTGTCGAGCCCCAAAGCATCTTTGTAAGCTCTATAAAGAATCATTAAAGGACAAAGAAAAAGAGATCAATTTCACTGAACACGAAAAGGAGACAAATTTCAGTGAACATAATAACCGCAATGATCACTTGAGTGATTCAACTCATTTCGATGCTGCAGATTTTCTCATTGATTTATCAGAAAATGATAAGTTCAACGGTGGAATGTAAATGTAACAATTTCGGATATTTTTATGATGATATGTATTGTATGTTGTAACAATTTTCAAATTTTTATAATAAAATGTATTGTATGTTTTATATTTTCTAATTGCATCTGTTAAATTATGTTTTATTGTCTAATCTGAACATGTTAGGAACAAAGCTATAAAAGCAAATAATCCCATGGAAGTTTGCATACCTGATAATGGTACAACTCATACTATTCTCCGAGATAAAAGATATTTCTTGGAAATAAAATCAACAAAGACAATGATAAATACGATATCAGGTCCTGTAGACTTGATTGAAGGATGTGGTAAAGCTCAGTTTTTGTTTCCTAATGGTACAAAATTTATGATAACTGATGCTCTATTTTCACCACAATCGAAAAGGAATTTGTTGAGTTTTAATGATATAATTCCCATGGGTATGATACTCGGTAAATGACTGAAGGAAATAAAAAATATATGTGTCTTATCACATATAAATCTGGAAATAAATGTGTAGTTGAAAAACTACCAATGCTCCCTACTGGATTGCATTATACGCATATAAGACCAATCGAATCAAACATTGTAGTTCAAAATTTGCCAATGTTAACTACTTGGCACGATCGATTGGGACATCCTGGTTCAATAATGATGCGAAGGATTATAGAAAGTACACATGGCCATCCGCTGAAAGACCAGAAGATCTTTCAAGATAATAAGTTTCAATGTAAATCATGTTCTCTTGGAAAACTTATTATAAGGCCATCACCAGCCAAGATAAAAACTGAATCACCAATGTTTCTTGAACGTATTCATGGTGATATATGTGACCAATTCATCCACCATGTGGACCATTTCGATACTTTATGGTATTGATAGATGCTGGATACCTATCTGATCCACATAAGGCACGATCTCAAACTGGATATATATTTACTCGTGGAGGCACTGCAATTTCTTGGCGTTCACAGAAAACAAACTCTTGTAGCAACTTCATCAAATCACGTCGAGATTATTGCACTACATGAGCCAAGCCGTGAATGTGTATGGCCTTATTATAAGGCCATCACCAGCCAAGATAAAAACTGAATCACCAATGTTTCTTGAACGTATTCATGGTGATATATGTGACCAATTCATCCACCATGTGGACCATTTCGATACTTTATGGTATTGATAGATGCTGGATACCTATCTGATCCACATAAGGCACGATCTCAAACTGGATATATATTTACTCGTGGAGGCACTGCAATTTCTTGGCGTTCACAGAAAACAAACTCTTGTAGCAACTTCATCAAATCACGTCGAGATTATTGCACTACATGAGCCAAGCCGTGAATGTGTATGGCTAAAATTCATAACAGACCATATACAAGTCATGAGTGACGTACCATCTGATAAGAAGCCTGTGACACTATACGAAGATAATGCTGCATGTGTTGCTCAAATGAAAGAAGGATACATCAAAAGCGACAGAACTAAGCATATTCCCCCTAAGTTCTTCGAATTCACCCAAGAACTTGTGAAGAACAAAGATATTGATATTCGTTACATTCAATCAAGTGAAAATTCGTCAGATCTTTTCACGAAGGCACTTCCTACAACAGTGTTCAGAAAGCACATATACAATATTGGGATGCGCCACCTACGAAATATGTGAAGATTCAGTTGTGCCAACATGAGGGGGAGTTTACGTCACTGCACTCTTTTTTCCTTACTATGGTTTTTATCCCACTGGGTTTTTCCTAGTAAGGTTTTTAACGAGACAGTATCAAAACACGTAATAAGGACATCCAAAAGGGGGAGTATTACAAAATCAAATTTAGATGTCTACAATTTGTCAAATTTGGTGTCTACAATTTGTCAAATTTGGAGGTCTAATTATTCAATAAGTGATTAGAACTTTATATTATTTTAATGATTTCATTTGCCTATAAATAGACTTGTAATCTTCATTATAAAAACACACAAATATATACAAATTCTCTTTCAATTCTCTTCTCTCTAAATCAAGGAAATTATAGAGAAATAATAATTTTTTATTAATATAAATTAAGAGTTTATTTGGAGCAACATAAATTCCCATTCTTTTTTTTAGAGGTTCCCTATTTTTGTTCGTTGAGGTCGGTTGCAATAGGTACATATACCGCGCATCCAAAAATTCTGAGATGAGAAATATCTGGTTCTTTACCAAATGCAAGCTGCAATGGTGAGTATTTATGATACGCACTTGGTCTGATGCGAATTAATGCAGCAGCATGTAAAATTGCATGTCCCCATAGTTGATAATAAACATACATGTGACCATCTGCTGGAGGCATCTATCAATACCATAAAGTATCGAAATGGTCCACATGGTGGATGAATTGGTCCACATATATCACCCTGAATACGTTCAAGAAACATTGGTGATTCAGTTTTTATCTTGGCTGGTGATGGCCTTATAATAAGTTTCCCAAGAGAACATGCTTTACATTGAAACTTATTATTTTGAAAGATCTTCTGCTCTTTCAGTGGATGGCCATGCTATTTCTATAATTCTTCACATCATTATTGAACCAGGATGTCCCAATCGATCGTGCCAAGTAGTTAACATTGGCAAATTTTGAACTACCATGTTTGATTCGATTGGTCTTATATGCGTATAATGCAATTCAGTAGGGAGCATTGGTAGTTTTTCAACTACACATTTCTTTCCAGATTTATATGTGATAAGACACATATATATTTTTTATGAGAATATATATAAAACTCAACAAATTCCTTTTCGATTGTGGTGAAAATAGAGCATCAGTTATCATAAATTTTGTACCATTAGGTAACAAAAACTGAGCTTTTCCACATCCTTCAATCAAGTCTACAGGATCTGATATCGTATTTACCCATTGTCTTTGTTGGTTTTATTTTCAAGAAATATCTTTTATCTCGGAGAATAGTATGAGTTGTACCACTTTCAGGTATGCAAAATTTCATGGGATTATTTGCTTGTATAGATTTGTTCCTAACATGTTCAGATTAGGCAATAAAACATAATTTAACAGATGCAGTTAGAAAATATAAAACATACAATACATAATTTGACTGGTGAACAAATATTCCACCTTCTTTGTGCTCAATTTGTAAATCAAGACAATACTTGGTTTTTCCAAGGTCCTTCATTTCAAATTCTTCCTTTAAATGCATCACAACATCTTGGATTTATTTGTTCGTACCAATGATGTTTAAATCATCAACATATACAGCAATAATTACGTATCCAGATGTTGTTTTCTTAATGAAAACACAAGGGCATATTGGATTGTTTACATATCCCTTTTTTATCAAGTGCTCACTCAATCGATTATACCACATTCGACCGGATTGTTTCAACCCATATAATGATCTTTGTAATTTTACAGAATAACATTCTTTGGGTTTTGAACTTTGTGCTTCAGGCATCTTAAATCCTTTAGGGATTTTCATATATATATCACTATCAATCGATCCATACAAGTAAGCCGTAACAACATCCATAAGACGCATTTCAAAATTTTCAGACACCGCAAAACTAATTAAATACCGAAACGTAATTGCATCCATAACTGGAGAATACGTTTCCAGGCCTTTGAGAAAAACCTTGTGCAACAAGCCGAGCTTTATATCTCAATATTTCGTTTTTCTCATTTCGTTTTCGAACGAAAACCCATTTGTATCCAACAGGTTTTACACCTTCAGATGTAAGGACTATAGGTCCAAAAACATTACGTTTATTTAACGAATCTAACTCACCTGGATGGCGTCTTTCCATTTTATCCAGTCCTGTCGATTTTTACATTCACCAAAAGATTTTGGTTCATGATCTTCATTCTCATTTATGATGTCAAATGCCACATTGTAAGAAAATATATCATCAATATCTTTCATATCATTTCGATTTCATATTTCTCCAGTATTAATATAATTAATAGAGATTTTATAATTCTCATCATTTTGTGGTTTCAACAGAACATTTTCATCATCATGTTCATCATCAGTTGTTTCTGCTGGAACATCATTCACGATTTTATGATCATCGTGTTTCTCTATACATTTTCTTTTTCGAGGATTTTTATCCTTGGAACCGATTGACCTTCCACGCTTCAGGCGTGTTATGACATCATGAACATCTTTGTTTTCAATTTGTTTTTTCGGAATTTCAATTCGAGCAGAAGGAGCATTTATAGCATGTATATGTGATTTAGTTACTCCTTTTGTGTCTACTCCTTTTGTGTCTACAAATGCATCTGGCATTTGATTTGCTATTCGTTGCAAATGCACAATTTGTTGTACTTCTTCATCACATTGTTTATTTCTAGGATCCAAATATAACAATGATAGTACATACCACGCAATCTCTTTTTCGATATGTTTCTTTTCTCTCCCTAACATTGGGAAGGTATTCTCATCAAAATGACAATCAGCAAAACGTGCGGTGAAAACGTCGCCTGTCTGAGATTCAAGATATCGAATGATTGAGGGACTATCATAGCCAACATAAATTCTCATCTTTCTTTGAGGTCCCATTTTTGTTCGTTGAGGCGGTGCAATAGGTATATATACCACGCATCCAAAAATTCTGAGATGAGAAATATCTGGTTCTTTACCAAATGCAAGCTGCAATGGTGAGTATTAATGATTCGCACTTGGTCTGATGCGAATTAATGCAGCAACATGTAAAATTGCATGTCCTCATATAGAAATAGGGAGTTTTGTTTTCATAATAATTGGTCTAGCAATCAGTTGCAAACGTTTAATCAATGATTCAGCTAAACCATTTTGTGTATGTACATGAGCAACATGATGCTCAACAGTAATTCCAACTGACATGCAATAATCATTGAAAGTTTTTGAAGTAAATTCACCAGCATTATCGAGTCTAATATTCTTGATTGTATAATCAGGAAATTGAGCTCGTAATTTTATTATTTGGGCAAGTAATCTTGCAAATGCCACATTTTGAGTTGATAATAAACATATATGAGATCATCTGGAGGCAGCTATCAATACCATAAAGTATCGAAATGGTCCACATGGTGGATGAATTGGTCCACATATATCACCCTGAATACGTTCAAGAAACATTGGTGATTCAGTTTTTATCTTGGCTGGTGATGGCCTTATAATAAGTTTTCCAAGAGAACATGATTTACATTGAAACTTATTATCTTGAAAGATCTTCTGGTCTTTCAGCGGATGGCCATGTGTACTTTCTATAATTCTTCGCATCATTATTGAACCAGGATGCCCCAATCGATCGTGCCAAGTAGTTAACATTGGCAAATTTTGAACTACCATGTTTGATTCGATTGGTCTTATATGCGTATAATGTAATACAGTAGGGAGCATTGGTATTTTTTCAACTACATATTTCTTTCATGATTTATATGGACCACATATTTTTCATTTTCTTTAGTTCTGGACTGAGTATCATACCCATGTGAATATATATCATTAAAACTCAACAAATTCCTTTTTGATTGTGGTGAAAATAGAGCATCAGTTATCATAAATTTTGTACCATTAGGTAACAAAAACTGAGCTTTACCACATCCTTCAATCAAGTCTACAGGACCTGATATCGTATTTACCATTGTCTTTGTTGGTTTTATTTTCAAGAAATATCTTTTATGTCGGAGAATAGTATGAGTTGTACCACTATCAGGTATGCAAACTTCAATGGGATTATTTGCTTGTATAGCTTTGTTCCTAACATATTCAGATTAGACAATAAAACATAATTTAACAGATGCAATTAGAAAATATAAAACATACAATACATTTCATTATAAAAATTTTAAATTGATACAACATACAATACATATCATCATAAAAATATCCGAAATTGTTACATTTACATTGTAATTACTTCAATAACCCCTCTAAAAAGGAAGTCATGAACCATCCACAAAAGAGGCAGCATGAGAACATAAGTACGAATGAAAATCACTCAAAAAAATTCGAAAGTTCTTATTTTAGATGCGACACTAAAGGACATTGATCTCGTATTTGTCGAGCCCTGGAACATCTTTGTAAGCTCTATAAAGAATCACTAAAGGGCAAAGAAAAGGAGACTAATTTCACTGAACACAATGATCGCTTGAGTGATTCGACTCATTTGATGCTGCAGATTTTCTGATTCCTTTATCAGAAAATGATTAAACGGTGGGATTTAAGTATAACAATTTTCATATATTTTTATGATGATATTTATTGTATGTTTTATGTTTTCTAATAAAATTGCATATGTTAAATATGTTTTCCTGTTTAATCTGAAAATGCAAGGAGCAAAGCGATACAATGAAATAATCTCATGGAAGTTTGCATACCTTATAATGGATGCATAATTATTGCTGTATATGTTATGATTTAAACATCGTTGGTACGAATAATGAAATTCATTATGTTATGTTGAAATTAAAGGAAGAATTTGAAATGAAGGACCTTGGAAATACCAAATATTGTCTTGGTTTACAAATTGAGCACAAAGAATGTGGAATATTTGTTCACCAGTCAAATTATACAGAAAAAATACTTAAACTTTTTAATATGTATAAGTAAGTCTTTTAAGTACTCCAATGGTTGTTAGATCATTGAACATTGAAAAACATCTGTTTCGTTCATGTGAAAAAATGAAGTTATTCTTGATCTAGAAGTATCATATCTAAGTGCTATTGGTGCCCTTATGTATCTTGTAAATTGTACTAGACCTGATATATCATTTGCAGTAAATTTATTGACAATATTTAGCTCATGTCCGACAAAATGGCACTGGAACGAAATTAAACATATATTTCATTATCTACGAGAAACAACAGATTTGAGACTTTTATATTCAAAAGATACTAATAAAATTATTGTTAATTTTGCTGATGTTGGATACCTATCTGATTCATATAAGGCACGATCTCAAACTGGATATGTAATTTATTGATGTTCACAGAAACAAACTCTCGTATCAACTTCATCAAATCACGACGAGATTATTGCACTGTATGAGGCAAGCCGCGATGTGTATTACTAAAGTGCAACACATAACATATACAATTCATGTGTGGTTTACCATCAGACTAGAAGCTTGTAACACTGTATGAAGATAATGTTGCATGTGTTGTTTAAATGAAAGAAGAATACATCAAAAGCGACAGAACTAAACATATCACCCCTAAATTCTTCGAATTCCCCCAAGAACTTGTGAAGAAGAACGATATTAATATTCATTACATTCAATCAAGTGAAAATTCGTCAGATCTTTTCACGAAGGTAATTCCTACGACAGTGTTGGAACGCATATATATACAACATTGGGATGCGTCACTTACGAAATATGTGAAGAATCAGTTGTGTCAACATGAGGGAGAGTTTACGTGATTGCACTCTTTTTTTCTTATTATGGTTTTATCCCGCTGAGTTTTTCCTAGCAAGGTTTTAACGAGACAGTATCAAAACACGTAATAAAGACATCCAAATGGGGAGTATTATGAAATAATTTAGATGGTTAGTATTAGTGTTAGTTTTTGGATGTCAAAATATTAAATGAAATGATTAGATCTTTATTATTTTAAAATTTCATTTGTCTATAAATAGACTTGTAATGATATTTCAAAACACACACAAAAAATATACAAATTCTTTCGTACTTTAATTGTATCTAAATTATGAAAACTATAGAAAAATAATAATTTCCTTTAAGTAAAATTAAAGTGTTTATTTGGAGCAGTTAAGGAGCAAAGTTAATACTCAAGTATATTATCACGATAATTACTAAATTTATTTTGATAATGATCATTTTAATTTATACAAAAATGACATTTTGTTTTAAATTAAAAAGAATATGAACAAAATAAATTTATATTACCTCGATAGTATACTTGAATATTGTCATTGTTCTTTAATTGCTCCAATTTTGTTTGATAGAAAATTATTATTTATCTATAATTTTCATAATTTAGAGAATTAAAGTAAGAGAATTTATATATTTTTGTGTGTTACGATGAAGATTACAAGCCTATTTATAGGCAAATAAGATGATTAAAATAACAAAAAGTCTAATCATTTCATTTAATACATTTCATTTAATATTTAAACATCCAACAACTAACCATATTAAGGAAAAAAGAGTGCAGTCACGTAAACTTTCTCCCCCTGTTGGAGAATGATGTGAAATCTCTTAGACGTCGCATTCCGATCTTATACACCAATTTCTCAAAAGTTGATGTAGGCAATGATTTTGTGAGAGATCGGTCAAATTATCACTTGAGCGAATTTATTAAGCTTCATTATCACCTTTGTTTGCAAATCATGGGAAAAATACTTTGAGGATATGTGTTTCGTCCTATCACATTTGATGTACCTTCCTTTAGCCGAGCAATCTTCATAAATTATTGTTTCTCAACTTTTACTTGCGGACAAATCACATTCATTTTTGATATGATAATCACATATCTCAAATAGATTCAGTCTCTACTAGCTTCATAGATTGCAACTATTTCTGCATGATTTGGTGAAGTAGCGACCACAGTTTGATTTGTAGATCTTCAGGAAATTGCTATTCCACCATAAGTAAATAGATAACCAGTTTGCGATATTCCTTTGTGTGGATCAAATAGATATCCAGCATTTGTATAACCAGTTAATTGCAAATCATAAATATTGAATAAAATAAACCCAAATCATGGGATCCCTGAAGATATATAAATATATGTTTAACTCCATTTCAATTCCTTCTTGTTGAAAAGGAATTATATCTTGCCAACAAATTTATAGCAAATGATATGTTTAGTCTTGTACTATTTGCAATATACATCAATGCACCAACTGCACTTAGGTATGGTACATCCGGATCAAGTAGTTCGTCTTGTTTCTCGCGAGGTCGAAAAATATCTTTTGTTGTATCAAGTGATCGAAATACCAGGGGCAAACTTAAAGCATGAGCTTTATCCATATAAAATCGTTTCAAGATTCTTTGTGTATAAGTTTATTGGGTGAGTGGACCCACAAATATCACCTTGTATTCTTTCTAAAATTGTAGGTGATTCAATACCAACTTTAATTGGTAAATGTCTTGTAATTAGTTTATCTTGAGAACAAGTATCAAACGAGAGTTCTCCAAAATTCAAAATATTTATGTTTTCCAATTGATGTCCTTGTGAATTCTCAATAATTTTTCGTATCATTGTAGAGTCGGGATGTCCCAATCGATTATGTCATAATGTAAAATTATTCATATTAATGAATTTCTGGTCAATTGTGACATTCGCTTCTACTACATTTATTTTTGTGTAATATAAGCCAGAAGTGAAGGTCGGTAATCTTTCAACAATATATTTGTTTCCCAACACTTCTTTTGTAATCAATAGATATTCTTTATCATCTTGGCTAAAAGTCTCAATATGATATCTATTCGTCGGATACCTTGAAAACTTAGCAAATTTCTTTTAGAATTTAGCAAATTTCTTTTAGAATGCATTATTGAATATAAAACGTGTTCCTCAATTTAATATAATATTTGCTTTCCAGAGCCCTCAATAACGTTTGTGTTATCAGAAATTATGTTGACATTACTTTTTCTCATTTGCAAAAATGAGAATATTTATCTCTTTTGAATATTGAATGTGTTGTTGCACTGTCAACAATACATAAATCTCCATCGTCGACTTCATGTCCAAAATCCTTATTTTATAAATATTTTATAAAACAATAATGAGTAATCCATTATTAAAATAACTAAATTTTCAATAAAACCAAATATAACCATAGAGAACTAGAGAAATAATACTTGAATAAACCACAATCAAACAACTAAAATAAAATATTTAACAATTTGGCAAACTCTCATCATCAACAAAACGATCAATTCTTTCATTCGGTTCTTCAAAAAAGTCAGAAACATCAAAATGTGCTGGTAATATCGGGAGTTGACTTAAACCTTCATCTTGTTCAATAAAATTAGTTTCAGCATCTCTTTCCTTTTCTTTTGATGCTTGATATAGATCAACAAGGTGTTTGGGTGTACGACAAATATTATACCAATGTCCTTTCATCCCACATCTATAGCATTCACTGTCTGATTTCTTGGACGCATTATCATGACCAATTTTTACTTTCTCTTGGTCATTGCCTCACTTTTGGTATCTTGTATTTTTTTTTGTTTTTAATAACTGCAATCAACATTATAATCATGAGGCTTTCCATATCCATGACCATATGGATTAAAACGTCCATGACCACGTCGACGCTTACGACCACGCCGACCACGATTACGACCAAAGTAGGTCTTTTTTTTGTTCCTCCTTTCATCGTGTATTGTCATATTTACATCAGGGAATGAGTTAGAATCAGTGGGACGGATTTCATGATTTTTCATCAATAATTCATTATTTTGCTCAGCCACGAGCAGGTATGTAATCAATTCAGAATATTTTATGAAGCCTTTTTCTCTATGCTACTGTTGCAGGAGAACATTGGAGGCATGAAATATGGAGTATGTTTTTTCCAATAAATCATCGTCAATAATGTTTTCTCTGCACAGCTTCAGCTGTGAACTGATGCGAAATAATGCAGAATTATACTCACTTACGGATTTCAAATCTTGTAAACTTAAGTGCAGCCAGTCATAACGTGCTTTTGGAAGAAGCGTCATCTTTTGATGGTCATATATCTCTTTCAAATTTTCCACAGATCGCATGGATCTTTTACCGTCAAATATTCAGTTTTCAAAGTATCGTGAAGATGATGACGAATGAATATCATAGCCTTTACACGATTTTGCGGTAATTCAATATTTTCTTCTTTGATTGTATCTCCTACGCCCATAATATCTAGATGTATTTCATTGTCTAGTACCCAAGATAGATATTTTTTGCTGAACATGTCAAGAACGATAAATTCAAGTTTTCAAATATTTGACATGATCAAATCTATGTACCATGAATTTTTTTTTAATAAAACTTAATTATATATATGTGACGTAATAATAAAATGGAATCCATGTCTTCATTATTATTATGTCACATATATATTTAAATTTTATTAATATAATTTTCCTGGTATATAGATTTGATCATGACAAATATTTGAAATTTGAATTTATCGTTCTTGACATCTCCGGTAAAAATTATCTATATTGGATGCTAGATGATGAAATACATCTAGATGCTATTAGCATAGGAGATACGATCAAATAAGAAAATATTGCATCATCGCAAAATCGTGTAAAGGCTATGATATTCATTTGTCATCGTCTTCATGATGCTTTGAAACTGAATATTTCTGACAGTAAAAGATCCATGCGATCTGTGAAAAATTTGAAAGAGAGATATAGCCATCGAAAGACAGTGATTCTTCCAAAAACACGTTATGACTGGATGCACTTACGTTTAGAAGATTTTAAATCTGTAAGTGAGTATAATTCTGCATTATTTCGCACCAGTTCACAACTGAAGCTGTTTGAAGAAAACATTATTGACGATGATTTATTGGAAAAAACATACTCCATATTCCATGCCTCCAATGTTCTCCTGTAACAGTAGCATAGAGAAAAATGCTTCAAAAAATATTCTGAATTGATTTCATGCCTGCTCGTGGCTGAGCAAAATATGAATTATTGATGAAAAATCATGAAATCCGTCCCACTGATTCTAACTCATTCCCTGATGTAAATATGACAATACACGATGAAAGGATGAACAAAAAAAAGACCTACTTTGGTCGTAATCGTGGTCGTGAGCGTGGCTGTAATCGTCGACGTGATCATGACGTTTAATCCATATGGTCATGGACGTGGAAAGCCTCATGATTATAATGTTGATTGTAGTTATAAAAAAATACAAGATATCAAAAGTGGGACAATGACCAAGAGAAAGTAAAAATTAGGCATGATAATGAGTCCAAGAAATCGGACAGTGGATGCTATAGATGTGGGGTTAAAGGACATGGGTATAATACTTGTCGTACGCCCAAACTAATTTCATTGACCAAGGTGAAGACTTAAGTCAACTCGCGACATTACCAGCACATTTTGATGTTTCTGACTTCTTTGAAGGACCGAATGAAAGAATTGATCATTTCGGTGATGATAGGAGTATGCCAAATTGTTAAATATTTGATTTTAGTTTGACTGTGGTTTTCAAGTATTATTTTTTTGGTTGCTTATGGTTATTGTTGATTTTTATTGAATATTTAGTTATCTTAATAATGAATTACTCATTATTGTTTTATAAAATATTTATAGAATATGAGTTTTGGACATGAAGTCGACGATGGAGATTGATGTATTGTTGACAATGCGACAACATACTTGATATTTAAAACAGATATCTATGTCTCATATTTGTAAACTAGAAAAAGTAATATCAGCATAATTTCTGGTAGTACAAGCATTATTGAAAGCTCTGGAAAAAAAATATTATATTAAATTTAGGAACATGTTTTATAACCATTAATGCATTGGTCTCTCCTAAGTGTAAAAGAAAATTTGTTAAGTTTTCAAGATATCCGACGAGTAGATATCATATTGAGATTTTTAGCCAAGATGATAAAGAATATATATTCATTACAAAAGAAGTGTTGGGAAAGAATATATTGCTGAAAGATTACCGATCTTCATTCTGGCTTATATCTCACGAAAATAAATATAGTAGAAGCGAATGTCACAATTGACCAGAAATTCATTAATATGAATAATTTTACATTATAATCGATTGGGACATCCTGACTCTACAATGATGCGAAAAATTATTGAGAACACACAAGGACATCAATTGGAAAAAAAGAAGATTTTGAATTTTGGATTCTCGTTTGATGCTTGTTCTCAAGGAAAACTTATTACAAGACATTGAGTCACCTACGATTTTAGAAAATATACAAGGTGATATTTGTGGGGCCACTCACCCAATAAACTTATACACAAAGAATCTGAAATGATTTTATATGGATAAAGTTCATCATTTAAGTTCGTCCTGGTAGTTCGATCACTTGATACAACAAAGGATATTTTTCGGCCTCGCGAGGAAAAATAAGAACTACTTGGTCCGAATATACCATACCTAAGTGCAGTTGGTGCATTGATGTATGTTGCAAATAGTATAAGACCAGACATATCATTTGATATAAATTTGTTGGTAAGATATAGTTTCTTTTCAACATGAAGGAATTGAAATGGAGTTAAACATATATTTAGATACCTTCAAGACGCCTATGATATGGGTTTATTTTATTCAAATACTTGTGATTTGCAATTGAATGGTTATGTAGATGCTGGCTATCTATCTGATCCACATAAAGGAAAATCACAAACTAGTATCTATTTACTTATTGTGGACAATAATTTCCTGGATATCTACAAAGAAAACTATTAGGACCGGATCAGATCGCGCCAGAGCTAAATGAGGCTACGCGTGATCTGATCAAGAGCAAAATTGAGCTGGAAAATTTTGAGCATCGAGAAGTATATCAATCTGGTATAAAAACAAATGCGAAAAACATCTTATATACTCTGGAAATTGAAAGTTAGTTTAAAATACAGTTTGTTAAAAACAACCTTGGAAACATGAATACAGAAAGATATTAAAAACATTACGTTGAATTTTTTTATGGAAGTTCGGAGCTCAATCTCCTACATCTCCTCTTCTTCCAAACTGGAAGTGTGAGGACCGTGAGTAGCCAAGATGGTTAACGGCCTAATCTGTCCAGCTTAGTGATTCACTAATCAAGGTTATAACAGCTTCGAGGGTATCATCTGAGGTGGACCAGCTCGGGCACAAGCTGATCCTATGGTTGGTACTAAGTTGATAGAGGAACTGCTTCGGATTTGCAGTAAGACCAGCACAGGTACGAACTATTTGAGTGATTAGTGCTGGGATGAGGCTTGCAATTTGTTAGGTGTTTGCTGAAGGTTTATACCTTTTCAGAGTGCACTGGTATATTAGCTTGAGGAATCCAACTTAGGAGCGTGCTGGTTAGTACGGCAGCTGGACCAGCTCGGGTGCAAGCTGGCAGGTGAATCCTGTGCTGGGTTAGCCGTGCTGGGCACATGAGCTGAGCTGCTGCTGCTGTGAGCGTGAATCCGTCCCGTGCAACGCGCCGAGCTTATGATAGTCTAGGATATAGACGTAAGCTGGATGTAGCTTTGGGTGTTACGCTAGGCCGTGAGCGGAGTTGACCCTTGAGACCTGGGTTGACCTAGCGAGCTAGTATAAGTATGTACCTTGAGAACTGGATGTGTGAGCTGATCTGGAAGCTTAGTAGTTCGGTTGAAACAGCAAAGGCTGTTTAGAGCATCGCAAGCTGACCCGAGTGAGTACTCTAAGCTGGCTGCATATTGCTAGCTGAGAAGATAGTATGCGGTCTGAGCTTGACGGTATGCGCTGGCCTGTGGGTTGTGAGCTATTGTGGATGTGCACGACCTGAGCTGGTCAGCGTGAGCTTAGTGGAGTAACCTGAGCTGTCGTAGTGCTTACTGTTCTAGAGATCATAAGATGAGCTGGATGTTCTGTGCTGATCTCATATTGCGAGCTGATCTGAGTAGAGCAGGTCTGAGCTGAACTGCTTCGTTGTACTAGAGCGAGCTGTTATGGGTAAACTGTGTAGGAGTATACAATTATGGGAGGTTTAGTGTATCGTAGCAGATGCGTACTGGAATAGTGACTGGATCCAGCTTAGGGGTGTTCCAGGTGCTCCAAGCTGGATATGCCGTTCTGTATTGCTGTGCGACGTTGTTTAGCGGTACCAACTTAGGCGCAAGATAGTATTGGTCTTCTGTGCAGGGCAGCACTGTTTGTTGTCATCAGATTAGGCCAAGTTCAGTTGATGTCGCCAGCTTAGGTGCGAGCTGGTAGTAGTGCGTACCGGACGAGAGCCTTTTATGGGTTCAGCTTTGGCGTGGAACTGTTGGGTACGTGCGAGCTGGCCAGTATGTGATTTGTCCTGTCGCTGTGAGCTATTCTAAGCTTAGGTTCCATGAGCTGAGAGTGCGTCGTAGGCTATTTGGTGTTGCAAGCTGGATAGAGCGTCCTGAGCTATCTGACTGGAGTTGGTGTAAGCTGTTTGAGGGGTTACTGTGAAGTTGACCCTGTGCTGAACTGGTGTGATCTGTTCTGTTGTTCCTAGCGCAAGTTGTTAGTGGAAGCGTCCCCAAGCAGTGTTTAAAAGATGGTTTCAGCTTTCAGATCGGATCTGAGCTGTTGTGCGTGGCGGAAGCTACTGGTGGTGGTCATCTTTGGTGAGGGTTGATCGGTTCTCCCTTGCTGGAGTAGTGGGCGAAAGCTGAGTATGGCTTATAAGCTTGTATCATGTGCGAGGGCTGAATCGTTACTGAGAGCTGATATGGGGTCACTATAACTGTGATCTGTTGAGGGTATGGTCGGTGGAGAGTGTCAGGCCTCGTGCTCTAACCAGAGTAAAAACACCAAAACACATGCGGAAGCTATCAAAAAGCGGGTAAAATTTTCGCGTTTGGGCCTGACGGTTTAAAACATATACATTAAAATACCACGGTACTCAAAATAAATATCCCAATTTATAAAAACCACTAAACAACACAAACAATATAGCATACGTAAATAAGTATCAGACTCCAACCACTGGATACAACGACAAAGCGCAGGGCATCCTCCTGGCTAAGAATACTGATACATATAAATATGCTATAAGCCACTGGGATATTCTAACCACCTCCTGGGGCACCACCAGCTGGACTAAAACCACGATCAGCTGTAAAACCTGGGTTTCCTGAAAACAACACAACGAGGAAAACAACCAAGCCCCAGAGGGATATGGGGTCAAACCCCAGTACGGAGAGCAAATAGAAACAGCAGTAAACAGCATGAATAAAATGCAGATGCTATGCATGAGAAAGGAAACAACTGCTCAACGGGATCTGCAACAGAATATGTGGCCACGGTGAGTGTAGGACATGTGGGTGCTACCCACTCACCCCTACTCGCCCACCCTTACCAGACGCATCAACAACTCCACCTGCCGTTGCCTCGCCCATGAACTGTGGTAGTTAACCACTCGGCGCATGGTGGCTAACAAATCCCAGCAGGGAGATGAGAGTGCGATATTGCCGCTCGCCCTCGCATCATGGTAAGTAAACAGAACAATAACAACGAAGCAATGGCTGCAAAAGCTGAACGAAGATGCAAATGCGTGTATGCAACATGTTGGAATAACAAGCATATAAACATATGCGAAACAATAATAGGATCAACACGTATACACCACATAACCAACAGTCATCTCACAAAACAGCAGCCAGCAATAGCCATCTCACAAATTATCCAAGCCATAACATCGTTGTATTACAAGCTCCAACCCCTACCTCAATTCTGCTCAACAATTACCACAAAGGGATCCCGAGAAATCCGGTTAAAAACCTGCTAAACAACGAAGCATAATTCTCAGGGATGCTATCAGAAGCTCACGGCTGGGAGCCACGCTCAACCAGCAACAATTTAACCCATACAACTAAACAGGAAGCTTAAAGAAAGGCTAATACTAAGATCTCATCAACAATTTGAAGTTCTACCTCAACGACGCAACACACGGTCGAAGACAGCAACTTCGCGATCTCGCTCTAGCCAACAACAGCCTCCAAGAATGGTATAGGATGGAAGAGCTTCTCGAGAGGAGTCCAACGCTACCTCGCACGAACCAAACAACGACCAGCAACGACGGGAATTCACCGAAAAAGCTCACTGTGAACAGTGCTCTAGGGTTCGAGAAACAAAGGTCGATAATTTGGAGAATTTCACTAAGTATGGGATCTGATATCTCAAATCGAAGACTAAGTCTTCCTTATATATAAATCCCACAATGGCTGGAATCTGATTTAAAAGTCCATCGACATAACCAGCAGGCACACTACAACCAGCAGATGCAAAGAACCAACTGCTGAATTCTCAACAACGCAAATCAAAACGATGTCGCAACGACTTAACAAAACGACGTCGCACCGCTTACGTCATCATATCTGCCATCAGCTGGTCACCTAAAAACCATCGGCTGGTTTCTCTCACGTGAAATCCTTCCAAAAGCTGGTACCAGTCGCGACATCTAAAACGCAGCGTTGCAACTAATTAAAACGGCGTCGCATAGCTTACGTAATACTTTCTGCCAACAGCTAGTCATCCAGACGCAAGCTACAGCAGCGCCCCACCAGTCGCAAGCTACAGTGACGTTGACTAACGTTGACATCTGCTCTCAGCTGGACAAACCAGTCGAAGCTGGTACCAGTCGCGACATCTAAAACGCAGCGTTGCAACTATTAAAACGGACGTCGCATAGCTTACGTAATACTTTCTGCCAACAGCTAGTCATCCAGACGCAAGCTACAGCAGCGCCCCACCAGTCGCAAGCTACAGTGACGTTGACTAACGTTGACATCTGCTCTCAGCTGGACAACCAGTCGACACACGCAAACAAATCCTCGCAGCTGGTACCAGTCGCAACATCCAAACGACGTCGCGCCAACTTATCGAAACGCTGTCGCTTGCCCTCAACAAACAAAATAAAACAGCAGCTGGACACAAACACGCTACCAGCTTTCACTTAACACAACGCATCCAGATTTCACTAAAACGACGGCGTTTGATCTTCGGCGTTACAATTACACGCTACGACTGGTTTTTCGTCATCGATCAGCTGCTAGCTCACAAAACCAGCTTTTACCCAAAATCTCAAAAATACGAAAAATTCCAGAAATGCTCTAAATGTGAAATCTGACCCGAAAATTCCAACCAAACTTACAAACAGAGATCCAAACCACCAGAAATCTCTAAAAACCGATTAATTCCAACCAAATTAATCTTACACAAATTCAGGTCTCACATTTCTCCCCCACTAAAAAGGATTTTGTCCCCGAAATCAAACAGCAATTCTGAAACACAACTCAACAAAAGCAAGAAAAAACAGAAACTCGCCTAACACAGGCCAAGAATTCAGGATAACTGAGCAAACAATCAACAACAACTAGGAAAAAATACAACCAAAAGCTACAAACTACTGGAAATTTAGCTCAACAGCTACTCAAACAGATGCGGCCACTCGCGCTGCATCTTTTCTTCCAGCTCCCAAGTAGCCTCTTCCCTTCCATGTTTGTTCCACTGCACCATTACCAACGGAATGGTCTTATTTCTCAACTGTTTCTCTTTCCTGTCAAGGATATGCAAGGGATATTCCTGATAGCTCAACGACTGATCTAGCTCCACCTCGTCAGTCCTAAGCACATGAGACGGATCTGGCTCGTACTTCCTCAACATGGAAACATGAAAGACGTCATGAAGAGAAGACAACTCTGACGGTAAAAACAACCGATACGCTAAAGGGCCAATCCTCTCAACAATCTCATACGGTCTGAAGTAACGAGGGGCTAACTTTCCCTTGCGTCCAAAGCGCATCACACTGCGAAACGGAGAAACTTTGAGAAATACATGATCACCAACCTGAAACTCAAGAGGTCGACGCCTCTTATTCGCATAACTGGCTTGGAGATCCTGGGCAGCTTTCATCCGCTGTCTAATAAGATCCACATGATCTTTCATTTGCTGCACAAAGTCAGGGGAGAGAGCTGCTTCTCCCCCACTTCTTCCCAACATATCGGCGATCTGCACTTCCTGCCATACAAATCCTCAAACGACGCCATACCAATCGTCACTTGGTAGCTGTTATTGTACGAAAATTCACTAAAGAACACGCGTCTTGCCAGCTACCTCCGAAATCCAACACAACAGCTCGCAACATATCCTCTAACGTCTGGATAGTGCGCTCATATTGGCCATCTGTCTGGGGGTGATACGCGGTGCTCATCGCCAATCTGGTACCCAAGGCTGTTTGCAAACTCTTCCAAAACCTGGAATTAAACCTAGGATCTCGGTCAGAAACGATTGAAACAGGCACACCATGCAGTCTAACAACAAAATCAGCGTGCAGCTTCGCCATCAACGAGAAGGTCATCCCATAGGGAATAAAATGTGCAGACTTCGACAGTAGGTCTATAACCACCCAAATAGCATCGCATCCTCGGTTGGAACGAGGCAGATGCGTCACGAAATCCATAGCTATGTGCTCCCAATTCCATTGGGGCACTTCCAAACTGTGCAACAGACCACCAGGTCTCATCCTTTCGGCCTTAACCATCTGAAAATTCAAACAACGAGCAACAAAACCATCAACGTCGCTCTTTAGGTCAGCCCACCAAAAGTGCGGCTTCAAATCATGGTACATTTTCCGTGCATCAGGATGAACACTATGTCTGCTACAATGCGCTTTCCGAAGGATCTCCTCCTTCAAATCAATCAAATTGGGCACAACCAACCTGCCCCGGAAACGCAAACAACCATCGGAAGAGACAGAATAATCCTCAAGTTCGCCAGCCCTGACCTTCAACTTCAACTCGTGGATAGACGGATCAGTCCTCTGAGCTGCTCGAATAGTCGAAACCATCTGTGGCTCCACTTGAAACGATGAAACCACAACGCAATCCTCAGCCGGGTAGAATCTCCAACCCATAGTGTTAAGATGCTCCTGATCCTTAGAGATGTACAACGACGCAAGCATCTCACTAGCCTTCCTGCTCAAAGCATCAGCCACTACGTTCGACTTCTCAGGCTGGTACTTAATCTCGCAGTCAAAGTCCTTTAGCAGCTCCATACAACGACGTTGTCTCATGTTTGGGCTGCGAAAACAAATACTGCAAACTTTTGTGGTCGGAGTACACCACAAACTGCTCGCCATACAGGTAGTGACGTCAGATCTTCAACGCAAAGACCACCGCCGCTAACTCCAAATCATGGACTGGGTAGCGAGTCTCGTGCGATTTCAACTGCCGCGAGGCATACGCAATGACTCGACCATTCTGCATCAACACACAACCCAATCCATTGAGCGAAGCGTCAGAACAAACAACGAATCCACCTGTTCCAGACGGCAGAGCCAACACAGGCGCAGTAGTCAATTTCTCCTTAAGCAGTTGAAAAGCATTCTCACACTGCTCAGTCCAAACAAAACGCTTGTCCTTCTGAGTTAATTGAGTCATCGGCTTTGCTATACTTGAGAATCCCTCAATGAAGCGACGATAATAGCCAGCCAGACCCAAGAAACTACGAATCTCGAAAACATTCCTGGGACGCTCCCAGTTTAGAACGGCATCAACCTTGCTAGGATCTACAGAAATCCCATTGGCTGAAATCACATGTCCCAAGAATACGACGCGATCCAACCATAACTCGCACTTGGAGAACTTTGCATACAACTGCTGGTCTCTCAGTGTCTGTAGGACAATACACAAATGATCCTTGTGCTCCAAAGGAGTCTTCGAATAGACTAAGATGTCGTCGATGAACACGATGACAAACTGATCAATAAACTCGCGGAAAACTCTGTTTATCAGATCCATAAAGATTGCAGGGGCATTAGTCAAACCAAAAGGCATAACCATAAACTAAAAATGCCCGTACCTCGTACGAATAGCAGTCTTCACGACATCTTGATCTCTCACCCTCAACTGGTGATACCCTGAACGAAGATCAATCTTCGAGTACACCGCAGAACCTTTCAACTGATCAAACAGATAATCGATTCTCGGCAACGGGTACTTGTTCTTGACAGTCACTTTGTTCAATTGGCGAAAATCAATGCACATCCGCATTGAGCCATCCTTCTTCTTCATAAATATAATGGGCGCTCCCCACGATGACATACTAGGGCGGATAAAACCTTTCTCCAGCAAATCATCTAACTGCACCTTGAGTCTCTCAACTCCGCAGGCGCCAGACGATAAGGGGCACGTGAAATCGGAGTTGTGCCAGGCACCAGCTCTATACTGAAGTCAATCTCCCGCCTCGGAGGGAAACCAGGAATCTCCTCCGGAAACACATCCGGGAAATGTCGCACTACTTGAACGTCACTAAGCTGAACGCGGAAAGAAGAAGACGCATCCAAAGCGTAGATCATAAAGCCAGCATTCCCCAAAGACAACAAGCTGAACATCTCCATCGCTGAGACCAACGGGATCTTCGATCTAGAATCCTGGCCATAGAAGTCCCACTTCTCGCCAGACAAAGGCCTAAAGCGCACAATCCCATGGAAGCAGTCCACGGAGGTCCTATAGTTGGACAGCATATCCATCCCAACTATGCAATCGAAATCCCACAGCATCAATCGGATCAAGTTCGCTAACAAGACATGCTCACTAAACCGCAACACACCCTAACAAAACCTCCTGGAAGAACAGACTCACACCACGAGGGGTAGAAACAGAAACGGCATCGTGCAAAGAAATGGTACAGACCATGCTCAAAAACAAACGAATCAGAAATAAACGAATGCGATGCACCGGTGTCAAACAACACACGTGCAGGAAAATAAAAAACAAGGCAAGTACCTGCGATCACCCGACTTGGTGTCTCCTCGGCCTCCTCCCTAGTGATGGCGTTAATCTGAGCATGCTGGGGTTCAGAGAAGAAAGGCTGAGACGACTGTCCGAACCGCGATGGACCAGGCTGCTGAAACGGCCTAAACTGAGTCTCACCCAAACG
>KV016230.1:172116-200494 GCA_001598015.1 Dorcoceras hygrometricum
CTTTAATGGTGATGAGTCCAGTGAGGATGCGGACTCGTGGCTCCGTAACATTATTGGTCTTTTCGATCGGGTGTAGTATGATGATGATCTTCGGCTGAGTTTAGCGACCCTCTTGCTTAGGAAGGCTGCAGAGCGTTGGTGGCGAGGAGCTTCGAGTACCTTGTTAGAGACCGGTGTTGGGATCTCTTGGGACAGTTTTTGCGAGACCTTCTGGCAGGAGTATGCACCCGAGTCTTATGTGAACGCCCGTGAGCGGGAGTTCGATCATCTGGAGCAGGGTTCGATGACTGTTCGGGAGTATGCTAGGAAGTTTTCTTCTCTGTTGGCGTACATTCCCCATGTTTCTGGCCGGGAGAGGGCCAAGCGGACTAGATTCCTTGAGGGCTTGAACGAAGAGTTGTATCAAATGGTGTTTACCAGCAAACCCAAGAGCTATGCTGAAGCAGTTGATACTGCTATTGATATCGAGGAGGGTTTGCAGAGTCGTCGTGCTCGCATACAGCAGGTAGCACAGAGTGGTCGTCCTGCTATTCAGGGAGCACAGTCTTCACAGTCCTCCCAGTCAGCCCATCAGCCCCAGCATCAGCAGCATCAGCAGCAGGTGGCTCAGCAGTCTGGCCGTCAGAGGTTCCGTCCCCGCGATCAGCAGTTCAAGAAGAAGTCGGGTTCTGGCTCTTCTGGTTCAGGCAGCTCGAGTAGCAGCGATTCTCGGGCTGATTTTTGTGGCTTTTGTAGTGGAAAGCATCCGTCTACGCAGTGTGTTGGTGTGCAGGGCTCCTGCAACATTTGTGGTCAGTACGGGCATTTTACTAGAGTGTGTCCGTCAGTTGGAGCACAGCAGACCACGGCCCAGCCTCAGGGTCGAGGAGGTCAGTCTAGGGGTCGTTCCCCTCAACTCCAGCAGCCCCGATTGGGTGAGACTCAGTTTAGGCCGTTTCAGCAGCCTGGTCCATCGTGGTTCGAACAGTCGTCTCAGCCTTTCTTCTCTGGACCCCAGCATGCTCAGGTTAACGCCATCACTAGGGAGCAGGTCGAGGAGACACCGAGTCGGTGATTGCAGGTACTTGCCTTGTTTTTGATTTTCCTGCGCGTGTGTTGTTTGACACCGATGCGTCTCAATCGTTTATTTCTGATTCGTTTGTTGTTGAGCATGGTCTGTGTACCATTTCTTTGCGTGATGCCGTTTCTGTTTCTACCCCTGGTGGTGTGAGCCTGTTCTCCCAGGAGGTTTTGTTGGATGATGTGTTGAGGTTTGGTGAGCATGCCTTGTTAGCGAACTTGATCCGATTGATGCTGTGGGATTTTGATTGCATAGTTGGGATGGATGTGTTGTCCAACTATAGGGCCTCTGTGGATTGTTTTCATGGAATTGTTCGTTTTAGGCCTTTGTCTGACGAGAAGTGGGACTTCTATGGCCAGGATTCTAGATCGAAGATTCCCTTAGTCTCAGCGATGGAGATGTTCAGCTTGTTGTCCTTGGGGAATGCTGGCTTTATGATCTACGCTTTGGATGCATCTTCTTCTTTCCGCGTTCAGCTCAGTGATGTTCCCGTGGTGTGACATTTCCCGGATGTGTTTCCGGAGGAGATTCCTGGTTTTCCTCCGAGGCGGAAAATAGACTTCAGCATAGAGTTGGAGCCTGGCACAGCTCCGATTTATCGTGCTCAGTATCGTCTGCCGCCTGCGGAGTTGAGAGAACTCAAGGTGCCGTTAGATGATTTGCTGGAGAAAGGTTTTATCCGTCCTAGTATGTCACTGTGGGGAGCGCCCATTTTATTTGTGAAGAAGAAGGATGGATCGATGCGGATGTGCATTGATTTCCGCCAGCTAAACAAAGCGACTGTCAAACACAAGTACCCGTTGCCGAGAATCGATGATCTGTTTGATCAGTTGCAAGGTTCTGCGGTGTACTCGAAGATTGATCTTCGTTCAGGGTACCATCAGCTGAGTGAGAGAACAAGATGTCGCGAAGACTGCTTTTCGTACGAGGTACGGGCATTATGAGTTTTTGGTTATGCCGTTTGGATTGACTAATGCCCCTACAGTCTTCATGGATTTAATGAACCGAGTTTTCCGTGAGTTTATTGATCAGTTTGTGATCGTGTTCATCGACGACATCTTAGTCTATTTGAAGACTCCTTTGGAGCACAATGAGCATTTGCGTATTGTCCTTCAGACACTGAGAGACCAGCAGTTAGTCTTCATGGATTTAATGAACCGAGTTTTCCGTGAGTTTATTGATCAGTTTGTGATCGTGTTCATCGACGACATCTTAGTCTATTTGAAGACTCCTTTGGAGCACAATGAGCATTTGCGTATTGTCCTTCAGACACTGAGAGACCAGCAGTTATATGCAAAGTTTTCCAAGTGTGAGTTCTGGTTGGATCGAGTCGTATCCTTGGGACATGTGATTTCAGCCGAGGGGATTTCGGTGGATCCCAGTAAGGTTGATGTTGTTCTGAACTGGGAGCGTCCCAGGAATGTTTCCGAGATTCGCAGTTTCTTGGGTCTAGCGGGCTATTACCGTCGTTTCATCGAAGGTTTCTCTAGCATAGCCAAGCCGATGACGCAACTGACGCAGAAGGATAAGAGGTTTGTGTGGTCTGAGCAGTGCGAGAATGCCTTTCAACTGCTTAATGAGAAGTTGACTACTGCGCCTGTCTTGGCTCTGTCGTCTGGTTCAGGTGGTTTCGTTGTTTGTTCTGACGCTTCTCTAAATGGATTGGGCTGTGTTTTGATGCAAAATGGTCGAGTCATTGCGTATGCCTCGCGGCAGTTGAAATCGCACGAGACTCGTTATCCAGTCCATGATTTGGAGCTAGCGGCCGTTGTTTTTGCGTTGAATATCTGGCGTCACTACCTGTACGGCGAGCAGTTTGTGGTGTACTCAGACCACAAGAGTTTGCAGTATTTGTTTTCGCAGCCCGATTTGAACGTGAGACAACGTCGTTGGATGGAGCTGCTAAAGGACTTTGATTGCGAGATCAAGTACCAGCCTGGGAAGTCGAACGTAGTGGCCGATGCTTTGAGCAGGAAGGCTAGTGAGATGCTTGCGTCGCTGTACATCTCTAAGGATCAGGAGCATCTTAACACTACGGGTTGGAGATTCTACCCGGCTGAGGATTGTGTTGTGGTTTCTTCGTTTCAAGTGGAGCCACAGATTGTTTCGACTATTCGAGCAGCTCAAAGGATTGATCCTTCCATCCACGAGTTGAAGTTAAAGGTCAGGGCTGGCGAACTTGAGGACTATTCTGTCTCCTCCGATGGTTGTTTGCGTTTTCGGGGCAGGTTGGTTGTGCCCAATTTGATTGATCTGAAGGAGGAGATCCTTCGAGAAGCGCACTGTAGCAGACATAGTGTTCATCCTGGTGCACGGAAGATGTACCATGCGTTAGCCACACTTTTGGTGGGCTGGACTGAAGAGTGACGTTGCTGATTTTGTCGCTCGTTGTTTGAATTTCCAGATGGTTAAGGTCGAAAGGATGAGACCTGGTGGTCTGTTGCAAAGTTTGGAAGTGTCCCAATGGAATTAGGAGCATATTGCGATGGATTTTGTGACGCATCTGTCTCGTTCCAGAAGAGGATGCGATGCTATTTGGGTGGTTGTAGACCGTCTGTCGAAGTCTGCACATTTCATTCCCTATGGAATGACCTTCTAGTTGAAGAAGATGACGAAGCTGTACGTTGATTTTGTTTTTAGACTGCACGGTGTACCTGTTTCGATTGTTTCGACCGAGATCCGAGGTTTACTTCCAGGTTTTGAAAGAGTTTGCAAACAGCTTTGGGTACCAGATTGGCGATGAGCACCGCATATCACCCCCAGACAGATGGCAAATCTGAGAGAATTATCCAGACGTTGAAGGATATGTTACGAGCTGTTGTGTTGGATTTCGGATGTAGCTGGCAAGACGCGTTGTCTTTAGTAGAGTTCTCCTACAATAACAGCTATCAGGTGACGATTGGCATGGCGTCGTTTGAGGCTTTGTATGAGAGAAAGTGTAGATCGCCGGTATGTTGGGAAGAAGTGGGGGAGAAGCAGTTATCTGCCCCTGACTTTGTGCAGTAAATGAAAGATCATGTGGATCTTATTAGACAGCGGATGAAAGCTGCCCAGGATCTTCAAGCCAGTTATGCGAATAAGAGGCGTCGACCTCTAGAGTTTCAGATTGGTGATCATGTTTTTCTCAAAGTTTCTCCGTTTCGTAGTGTCATGCACTTTGGACACAAGAAAAAGTTAGCCCCTCGTTACGTCGGACCGTATGAGATTGTTGAGATGATTGGCCCTTTAGCGTATCGGCTGTTGTTGTCGTCAGTGTTGTCTTCTCTACATGATGTCTTTCATGTTTCCATATTGAGGAAGTATGAGCCAGATCCGTCTCATGTGCTTAGAACTGAAGAGGTTGAGCTAGATCAGTCGTTGAGATATCAGGAATATCCCTTGCAGATCCTAGGCAGAAAAGAGAAACAATTGAGGAATAAGACCATTCCGTTGGTGATGGTGCAGTGGAGCAAACATGGTAGGGAAGAAGCTACTTGGGAGCTGGAAGAAAAGATGCAGCGTGAGTGGCCGCATCTGTTTGAGTAGCTGTTGAGTTAAATTTCCAGTAGTTTGTAGCTTTTGGTTGTATTTCTTCTCTAGTTGTCGTAAATTGTTTGCTCAGTTCTTGAACTCTTGGCTTGTGTTAGGCAGAGTTCTGTTGTGTATCTTGTTGTTTAGTTGTATTTCCAGATTGTCCTTTTAAGTGGGGGAGAAATGTGAGACCTGGAAATGTGATTAAGAGATTATTTGTTGGAATTAATCGGTTTTTAGAGATTTCTGGTGGTTCAGATTTCTGTTTGTGAGTTTGGGTTACATTTTCGGGTCAGATTTCACGCTTAAGAGCAATTCTGGAAATTTTGGAATTTTCGAGTTTGAATCCGTTGGCAGATTTGTTGAGGTCATGTTTTCTGTTGCGCTACGCAATTGCTGACGTAAGCGTTGCTGTTGAAGTATCGATTGAGTTAGCAATCAGATGTGATGACATAAGGTTATGTGTTAGCGCTTGTGTTACTCAGGATGTTGACAGCAAGTTCCTGTAGCGTGAAGGAACGGTGCCGTTTTGGTGAACGCTTGCGGGAGAGATCTGTTGCCAGCAATCAATGTTTAAGCGTTTAGCGTGCTGTCTTCAGATTTGCTGACGTGTGCGAAGCTACATCGTTTATTTAATTGAAACGCTGCGTTTTGGTTGTTGCGCCTGGTAACCAGTCGATGGTTTTAGATGACCAGTTGTGGGCAGATACGATGACGTAAGCAGCGCGACGTCGTTTTGGATAGCGCTTGTTACCTTGCGTTCGGTTGCTGGTGTGAGCTTTGTACTGTTGAAGAAGCTGTTGGGTATTTCTTCGTCAGCTTTGCACTGTTCCCGTTACTGTCAGCAGTTTGTGATATCTGTTAGTGTCGGTGGATTTTATATCAGTTTTATCGCATGTATTTAAGGAAGACTTGGTCTTCGATTTCAAGCACCAGATCCCATACTTAGCGAAATATTATCTTGGTTGTCGACCTCTGTTCTTCGAACCCTAGCACTGTTCACCGTTGATTTTATCCGGTGATTCCCGTCGACTCCGGCCACTGTTTTTCACGTTCGAGGTAGCGTTGGACTCCTCTTGAGAAGATCTTCCATTCTATACCACTTTGGGAGGCTGCGATTGGCTAGTTGAGGAACGCAAATTTGCTGCTCGGTTGTGCGTGGTGTCGTACAGGTAGAACTTCGTTCCTTTCGTGATGAGATCTGTTCCTAGCCTTGAATTAAGCTCCCTGTTGAGTTGTATTGTTGAGATTAGTCACTGGTTTGGTTGAGCGTAGCTCCCAGCCGTGAGCTTCTGTAATTGGCCGTGAATTTCCTGTTAGCTTGCCTGAGATCTGTTGTGCGTATGTTTAGCAGGTGTTGAATCAGATCTCTCGGACCCTGTTTGTAGTCATTGTTGCACATGAGGTTAAAGGTACGGATCTTGAGCTTGTAATTCAGCGTGGAACCTGGCTTGGATAAATTGCGAGATGGCTGTGTTTGGACTGCCGTGTGATGTTGCTCTGTGTGAGAGCTGTGTATGCTTACCGTGTGTAATTGTTGTGTTGCATATGGTTATATGTTTGTTGTTTCAGCATGTTGCATACACGCATTCCATTCAGCTATTGAAGCCTTTGTTCGTTGTTGTTTCTCTGTTTTCTTACCAGGATGCGAGAGCGAGCGGTGATTCCGCACTCTCATTTCTCCTATGCGCCGAGTGGCTAGCTACCACAGTTCATAGGTTGGATTGTTGATGCATCTGGTAAGGGTGGGCGAGTAGTGGTGAGTGGGTAGCACCCACATGTCCTACACTCATCGTGGCCACATATTCTGTTGCAGATTTCCGTTGAGATGTGCATTGAGTTCTTTGGCTCCCTTCCTTGGTTGTAGCCTTCGGCTGTTGTCCCTGGTTGCATGCATAGCATCTGCATTTTATTATTGCTGTTTACTGCTGTTTAATAGTTGCTCTCCGCACTGGGGTTTGACCTCATGTCCCTCTGGGGCTTGGTTGTTTTCCCTGTTTGTGTTGTTTTCAGGAAACCCAGGTTTTACAGCTGGTCATGGTTTTAATCCAGTTGATGGTGCCCTAGGAGGTGGTTAGAGTATCCCAATTGCGTATAGCATATTTATATGTATCAGTTGAGTTAGCCAGGGGGTTGCCCTGTGCTTCGTGGCTGTATCCGGTAGTTGGAGTCTGATACTTGTGGTTGTATGCTATACTGTATTGTTATGGCTTGTAGCCATTTGTTGTTTTGTAGATTTTATAAACTGGGATATATTTTGAGTCTTTCAGCTCTTGGTTGTTCCAGCTAACTCTTGCTCTGATATTCTCTTTAATTTAATCTTGATTCTTCTTCCTCTCAGTCGATCGCCTCTCAACTGATCCACTACGAAGCTTCCTCTAAACTGTTCTTGCTCTAATATGCTTCGTCCATCTCTGTTCTGCTCTAACCTGTTTCTGCGCTTCTCATCTAAGTTGTGTTTGTTCTTATCTGCTCTAAGTTGATTGACTGTGTTGATCCTATCTCTGATCTGAATATCTTATCTTTTCTCCTCTGAGCTGATCTGGTCTAAGTTGATCTTGCTCTACTGTACCAGTTCAGCTCTCAGCTGAACTGATCTAAAATGTAATCTGAATCGTTCTGCTCTAAACTGATATATATCTTTTAATATCTCTGAGCTATTCGTCTAATCTAATCTGCTTATCTCTAATCTGTTCTGAGCTGCCCTTGTTCTCTAAACTGATCTTTTACGAAAATCCATCTGATCTGATTCTTCTCAGCTAAACTCAGTTCTTCATCTTTCAGTTAGCTCTGATCTGATCTGAATCCAACTTTGCTCTGCGCACTCACGTAAACTGTTAGATACAAAATAACAAGTTTTGTGTTCATCAAAATTAAGATCTGATCTGTTGCACAGATCTAGCACAAACTATGGTCGATCCTTCATCAAATCATGCAGGAATAGTTGCAATCCATAAATCTAGTAGACAATGTGTTTGGTTGAGATCGATGATTTATCATATCAAAAGGGAATGTGGATTGTCTGCAAGTAAAAGCTCTGTAACAATAATTTATGAAGATAACGCAGCTTGCATTGCTCAGCTAAAGGAAGGATACGTCAAAGGTGATATAACGAAACGCATATCCCAAAGTTCTTTTTCACACATGATTTGCAAAAAGAAATGTGGTATTGAATTTCAACAAATTCGCTCAAGTGATAATTTGGCTGATCTTTTCACAAAATCATTGTCTACATCAACTTTCGAGAAATTTCATATAAGATCGGAATGCGATGTCTAAGATATTTCACGTAATTCTCCAACAAGGGGGGGATAAAGTTTACGTAATTGCTCTCTTTTTCTCTTACTATGGTTTTTATCCACTGAGTTTTCTTAGTAAGGTTTTTAACGAACTAGTATCAAAACACATAATAAAGACATCCAAAGAAGAAATATTATGAAATAAGTTTTTATTAATTGGTTAGTTATTAGTTGTTAGTTGTTGGAGGTCTAAATATTAAATGAAGTGAGTAGACCTTTTTATTATTTTAAGCATCTTACTTGCCTATAAATAGACTTTATAATTTTCATTGTAAAAACATATAAAATATACAAATTCTCTCATACTTTAACATTCTCTCTAAATTAAAGAAATTATGGAGAAATAATAATTTTCTATCAAAATAAAATTGGAGCAATTAAAGAGTAAAGTCAATATTCAAGTATACCACCAAGGTGATTATAAATTTATTTTTTTCATGTTCCTTTAATTTATAACATTTTTATATAATAACATGTTGTATCTGTGTTGATATATCAGAATCTTAATTTTAATATACACAAAATCTGCTGATATGTCTAACTGTTTAAATCAAGTTCGCAAATAATCTGAACAAGATCGGACGTAAGCTGGTCCAGCAGAGGACAGTCAAGCTGGTTAGCAGAGGACATCCAGCAGCAGACCGCCAAGCTGGTCCAGCAGCAGAACGTCAAGCTGGTCCAGCAGACATCCAATCTGATCCAGCTCGAAGCAAGAGCAGCTTAGATATCAGCTCAAATATAAAGTGCACCGCAGATTTCAGATAACAGTATGTAGAACAGAGGAAGATTAGCACAGAGAACTTCTAAGCTGGTATAGTGGTGAACAACGAGAAACTACAGACCAGCTTAGATGTTAGCAGTACAGTGCAGAACAGCTTACAACAGTTCAGGCTATGACAGATTAAAAGCGTAGTGTTCAGATAAGCTTAATCGAACAAACTAGATCAGGGCCGAGCGAAGACGAAGACTGTAAAACATAAGAAGAGCTGAGTTATGAAGTGCAGAACAGTGTAGCGAAGAGCAGCTCAGAGATTGGAATAGTACATAATCAGGCCAGATCAGAATCAGTTTAGATCAGGGAATCAGCTCAGAACATATTACAAGCACAAAGGGTATCAGATCAGCTCAGAGCTCAGAAAAGATCAGACGGGCAATAAGATCAGTTAAGCAGTACCAGCGCAGTGTGTACATCGGTTTAAAGTGACTAGCTCAGAGCAGAGTTCGTACAGAATAGTTGAGAACATCTAAGCTGATACAGCACAGTACAGAAAGCCGATACAAGCACAGAACAGAAATAAACTTATCAGCAGAGAGAAACAAACATACCAGCTCAGATCAATTAATAGCGCAAAACATATAACAGCTTAGAACTCACAGAACAGACCAGCTGGGAGCAACCAGCTCAGAGACTAGTTGGGGGAAGAAAACAGCTGAGAGACCAGTTAGTTAAGAACACCAGAAAACGTCTATGCTGGTACAGTATATTACAGAACAATATTCAAGTGCAGCTCAGCTCAAGAGCATAAAGAACAGTTTAATGCAATAAGCTCAGACGAACAAAGCAGTTTGAACATAAGCTATGCGAAGATTGGATTAATCAAGTTTAAACTGATTTTTTGTCCTGTCTACATCAGGTACAGTGTTCAGATGTTCAACGTCAGTAATGGTTGCAGAGCATTTATGAAAAGAGCGCAAAGTCAACAAAGCCTGCATTGCATTAAATGATAAAGGCACAAGGTACAACATTGTCAGAACTTTACAACGCCTACAACTTTGTGTTCAACGGATAGAATTGTACAAGAGGCTATATATACATCAAGCAGACAGCAAGCAGCGTAAAGTGTACTGCACAAGAGATACACGATAGCAGAATGGAATGAGCGAAAAAGAAAACAAATGGAGAAAGACACAAAACAGAATACAGAAGGCAGTGCATAGTCGAAAGTTTGCACACTCGGGTGGTGTTCTCGTGCCCAGGTGTGAGCTGTTGCACAAGCCATGGATTTCAATGAGTAATCATATTCGAGTGCACAAGTCAGGGAAGACAATGATTTTTCAGCTTTGAAGAAGCACTTCCCAGTGTGTGAGAAAACAAAAGAGAGAGTGAGCTTACATTGTAACTTCTCACACACAGATTCACTCACATAGATACGAGCGATGTGCGAAACAAAATAGATGAGTGAATCACAATCACAAAACCATCTTTGTATTATTTCTCGGTGAGACATAAAAGAAGTTTTAATTAGACACACAGCTTGCAAGCTGGTGTGCATCAGTTGAGGCTAGGAGTTCTCGCAGCTTGAGGGCTGTTGGATCGGGTCTGTACCGATACACCATTGAGGGTCACACAAGTACTGCATTCATGATTCCTGCATGGAAACTGAGCTCAATGTGTTGAGCATAGGAGGAGGATTTTAGGGAGTGCGACTTCCTAAAAGTCAACAGGGGTCAAATTGCAATTTCCAAAAGTTGGAGGGCTAAACTGCAATTTTGGACTAGGTGGTCTGAAAAATTGTTTTCACATCATAATACTAAGTTTTGGAAACTATGTAGACCGGTCTGATCAGATCGTCGATCGGAGTCATGATGAAGCCGCGGTGATGGGAATGAACCGAATGTTCATATGGACCTGGGCCTGACCCAAGTCCATTGGGCCGGTTCAAGCCCATCACTTATTTATTAAAAGAGTGCTAGGGGTACATGGTAGAACATAACTTACACTCAAAACCCTAGCCTCCAAGCTTGTGGCCGCCCCCCTCTCCTCCCAAAACCTCACGGTCGCCGCCTCCACCGCCGCGCCGCCGTGCCGCCGTCGCCGTGATCGGACTTGTTCCGATCATCGTGTTGAGGAGATTCCGTTCGTGCCAAATTCATCAGGCCTTCTAGTGCAGGCTGACGAAGGAATCGTGTTTCCGGTCGTGGACCTGATTAAGGAGGATCTACCGCCGCCTACCGTGAAGAGCCAGAATTCCCTGTGAATCTGGTTGGAGCCAGGCGCCTAGACGCCAGCAAGGTGACACTCTATAAAACATCCTATGTATGATTTATAGATTATATTTGATGTATTTAGTTTTTCGGGGCATTTTTAAACTTCCGCTGCGCCCCCGGGAAACGGGATCCGGATCCGCCATTGTCACCAACAGTGGTATCAGAGCCAAGGCTCGGATCCTTCAATACATGTATGTGCCTTATTGCATCAGATCACAAAATTTCGAAAATAAAAACGTCGGCCTTTATTATGTAATAGTATATATATAGTATCCGATATATTAGAAATATGTATGTATTAATAATATAGATTAATAAATAATATACATATATAATACTAGAGGCGGGGATGGGGATCCCCGTCCCCGAATCAATCCCTGCGGGGATGGGGATGGGGATCCTCGAATTATTTGGGGGCGGGGATGGTAATGGCAAAACCGGCCCGGCCCGGCCCGCCCCGTGACAAAAACAGGACAAACCTGATTCATCTTCTCTGTGTATGAAAGCAGTAAGTATCTTCTTCATTTCACATCATATTGTATATTGCATCAGAAATTATTTTAAGTTAATGTTCTTTTCAGAAGCATGGCCGATTCAACTGACGAATTAAGTAACCATCATTCTATATGATGTTGCATTTATTTTTCATAATCGAGACAACTATATATACATAGTATAATTAAACCAGAATGATGTCTTTAATCTGCTATATAATATACATAATCACTAACATATATGTAGATGGCCATATGAAACAATACTCTCTGATTTGAGGTGGATATTGACCAGTGACTAATAATTTTAACTTATAGCAGGACATCATATTTTATCTAGGATGACAAGTTTCCGAAACTTGATGTAGATTGGCGTGTCGTGTTGTGAAATTTTCACTATTATACTTAGAATTTCAAGATCAAGATCTGAACTTGAATCACCCAGAAACAATTGAAACTAATCAAAACAGAGACTTATGACATAAATACCTCCAATAATTACTCTTCTTTATGGAGTTAATCAGAAATGGAAATGAGTAATAATATTCAACTAGATTCAGGAGCCCAAAAGGAGGAAAAGACAAACATCAATTTGAACAGATCGTTCAAGTTCTAAACATTCAAAAAATAACAATGAAGTACTTCAGAGAGAGTGAGAGAGAAGTTACCGATTAGAAGGAGACGATGAAGAGCAATTAGCTGGTGATGAGGAGGCTAATAAGAACAGAACCGATCTCAATTGGATCCACGACAACGATGGAGAATTTGGGGATGATGGAAGAAGTTGTAGAGGCGTTCTTTTGAGAAGAGAATGAGAATTGATAAAATAAAACTCCTACCAAATCTCTAGGTTAAGAAGATGACAATTTTTTACTTTTTACGTTTGTACGTATAGCTTAATGATTTGTACATAAAGAATTCCATAAAAATCATACAGAATTTATGAGGATTTTGGATATCTATGGATTTCCATAGATTTTAAAAAAGTTCAATTTGAATACCTCTTGACTTTTTAAAAGTCCATAAAAACCTACTTTGGATACCACTAGACTTGTATGAAGTTGACAAAAACTTAAATTGAATACCTCTAGACTTTTGAAATCCATCAAAATCCATCAAAGTAATTAAAAGTCCATAATTGAATACACCCCATAAGACTTCTCACCGAGGAGACATCTTATGAATAATAATTTATAGGACTTAGATAATTAGGTGGTTTAATAACTTTTTACCCGTACCCGTTGTTGCCTAAATGTTTGATTCGGGAAGGAGAAGTTGGTGCTGATGCAAAGTTCCATGTTGTGAAGAGGAGTTATTGGGATGGTCTGTGTTTTGGACCAATCACTTATTTATTTTTTTACGAAATTTTCTTCATTATATTAATTTTTTACTTTTCTAAAATATTTGATTTTTTTTAAAAAAAAACGATGCCACTTTCTTCGTCGCCGTTGCTTTAAATGTCAACCGAACTAGAACAACTTTCGCGTCGGAATCAATGTCAGTTTCGACAATTCATACTCATATCTATTTGATTATCTCGTCACCTCAATCTTAATTCCGGACAAAATTCTATATGAAATCAACTTTGTTTGCTTAGGGAGTTGTTGCACTCATTACACTTCTTCATTTCTCATATAAAAAAGTTTCAGTTATTGATTGTTGTAGACGCCATGTTTGACTTATGTTTCTACTGATTTAATTAGAATCTCAAAACTAGTAACATGTTATTCTTCAAAAGTGACCATGATTTATGATATTTGATGGATAAATGGAGATTTTTTTGAAACTTTTAACACCATCATTTTTGTCTACAAAATTTATCCTTTATATTCTTTCAAATAACTAAAGAGCCAGGTGTGTAATCGCAAGGTTAAAGTTGTTATTTTGTTAAAAGCTAGTGTGAGAATAAGTCATTCACCAAATATTCTATTTTTAATAAATCTGGCCTTATTTTAAAAATATATTATTTTTGATTTATTTCTCCTAATATTCATATCTAGCTACGCAAACGACTGTGGTAGCAATAGGTCATATTAATGTTTATTTATATATAATTTTATATTTTGAGTACAACTTGCTATTTAATAGCTTAATTTGTGAGACCCAAAAGATTTGTACAACAATTAATTTAATTAATCGAGTTTGGCATAGACCAGTCAGGCGTAAGTTGATATGGGACGGACCAGTTTTGAGCTAGTGTGCTTGGTGAACGTAAGCGGGTTGTGCGTGGATTCAGATTTGGTTCTGGTTTTCGTAGAATACTCAGATCTGGTTGGTTGGATCGTTTGTATGTTGTCGTCGCAAGCCATTCTGGGCACGCTAAGTTAGATATTCGAAGCGGGTGCTGAAGCGACGTCGTTTGGAGAAACCAGCTTTAAGGAGCGCAAGTTGTTAGTATAGTGTAAATCGGTGCGGTTCATAGGTACCGGCTGAGGTAAGATCTGAATGTGTGAGATCTGGTCATCTGAATCTGGGTTGCGATGCGACTTCATTTTAATGACGCTAATATGAACGCTATGCTACGTCGTTTAGCGATATCAGCTTTGACGCTGGTAGGCGGTAGCTGAGTAGCGTGATCTGTCGACGTGGCGAGATCTGTTGGGAACAAGAGCTGAACGGTACGAAGATACTCAAATCTGTTGGACTCCCGTGCGACGTCGTTTAGCGGTCGCAAGTTGGATGGCGTAGGAGTCAAATCTGGCATAGCGCTCAGATCTGAGCTGAGTACAGATGTGAGCCCTGAGTGTCGGTGGCTACTGTTCATTAGATCTGGGAGATTTAAGTTATATAAATAGAGGACTTTGACCAGACTTACATCATTGTGTTCCGACACTTAGAAATATTTTCCCGTAAGCATACTCTGTAGCGATACCCTAGTTACTGTTCACCGAACGTTATTTATTCCGATTTTCGACGATAGACGACGGAGCTTAGAGCAAGGTTGGTAGCGTTGGGTTCCTCCTTGCAAGACGCGTCTTCCTATACCTCTTTTGAAGGTTCTTGGTGGACTGGAAGAGAAACGCGAAAGAAGCTACTTTGTGTAGTCTGTTAGCATTTCGGCCGCTCGAGTCTTCAGTGCAGGTAGCGCTTTGAGTAAGTACTAGATCCTACCTTGTGCTTTGTTTAGAGCTGGTTAATGATATAATAAATAATATATATGTAATTTTCTATGTTTATTAAAGGGAGCCTAATTATTTCCTTGAAAAAATGGTATCTTTTTTTAAAAGTTACAAAACCTATAATATTCTTAGTTTATCAAACTACGTTTCCCTGAGAAGTCTACTTCACGGACTCAAACGCCATTGATATATACACAACATATATATATATATACATATTCCTTCGATAACTCGTATAAAATTCTTCAGTACTGACAGAGACACACAGTTAGCAGAAGAAAAATCAACAATGGGGAAAGGTGAAGCTTTGAGCGAAGGCGTCGTGAGGAAGATCGTGCTTTCCTACACATATGTGGCGATATGGATCTTCCTCTCTTTCACCGTAATTATCTACAACAAGTACATTCTGGATCGAAAGATGTACAATTGGCCTTACCCCATCTCGCTCACGATGATTCACATGGCCTTCTGCTCCTCACTCGCGTATTTACTGGTCCGGGTTTTCAAGGCGGTGGAGCCAGTCACCATGTCGTGGGATCTTTACCTTAGATCTGTGGTGCCGATTGGCCTTTTGTACTCTCTTTCGCTCTGGCTTTCGAATTCTGCGTATATTTATCTCTCTGTTTCGTTTATTCAAATGCTTAAGGCGCTGATGCCTGTGGCTGTGTATTCGATTGGTGTTATGTTGAAAAAGGAGGGTTTTAAGTCGGAGACGATGGCGAATATGGTTTCGATCTCGGTTGGCGTGGCGATTGCTGCTTTTGGTGAGGCAAAGTTTGATTCTTGGGGGGTTATGCTTCAATTAGGTGCTGTTGCTTTTGAGGCCACTAGGCTTGTTATGATTCAGATCTTGCTGACTTCTAAAGGGATCACTCTTAATCCCATTACTTCTCTTTATTATGTGGCGCCGTGTTGCTTGGCTTTCTTGTTTGTTCCATGGGTTCTTGTTGAGTTCCCATCATTGAAGGAGAATTCCAGCTTCCATTTCGATTATGTCATTTTTGCGTCTAATTCGTTTTGTGCTTTTGCCCTGAATCTTGCTGTATTTTTGCTTGTTGGGAAGACATCTGCTTTGACCATGAATGTGGCCGGTGTAGTAAAGGATTGGCTCTTGATTGCTTTCTCTTGGTCGGTGATTAAGGATACCGTGACTCCTGTAAATTTGTTTGGTTATGGATTGGCTTTCTTGGGGGTTGCATATTACAATCACTCGAAATTGCAGGCCATGAAGGCCAAGGAAGCGCAGAAGAAAGTGCAACAGACTGATGAGGAGTCTGGAAGGTTACTTGAGGAAAGGGGAACCGAGAATAGCAGTGATTCGAAGAGGGACGTGACCGAGGACTGATTGGCTGGCGTTTGATAACCTATGAGAAAAGATTTTCTGCGAATGGGGACAAAATCGAATATTAGATTCTGGTTTTTGAGGATCAGCGGATTGACTGGCTTACTAAGGTGGTTCTATGTGCTATATTTAGTTTTAGGAATTCCTTTTTTGCATTTGTCGTATTTATTTTCTGTTAAACTTAATAGTTTTTGTCATTCATATTACCAAGGATGCGAGGTTGCACATGTTGGCAGACTATGTTTTGTGTCCGGGAACGACTTGAGTTTAAGCTCATTTCCTTGTAATTTTGAAACTCTTTTGTAGTATAATCCTATAAAGCTATATTTATATGAGGTTTGCGTGAATCATCTAATGTATTTTTGATTCATGTCTTGCATGGAATGATTACTAATCCTCCAATTTTCGTAAGCGTGTTCCATTTTGTGGGGTATTAAATTATGCCCATTTATGCAATCTTTAGACTGATTAGAAAACAATGTCATTTAATAAAGCAAGTGTCGTGAGATTGTCATTTGTGAATATTAGCAGTATCTCATTCCTTCGTTTTAGTGTTTCAGCATGTTTGAACATTTTTAGGAAGGTGTTTTGTTCCATTGGAAAAAGTAAACACTGATTGTCTCTACACACACACATACACATATGTATTTATATTCATTCAAACGTCGTGTATTTTGATGACCGTATAATATTTCCTTGTCAGTCTTAAATCTTATGTATTGATCCTTGAAGTTTGAAATCATCAACAGACTACATAGTCAGAAACCTAATCGTTATGAACCCGATTCTTTCAAGACTAGCATTGATGGTAACTTCTTTTGGAGTTTATTTGAGCATTAATTATCAGAAGCTTCTAAAACTCTATTTGCAGGGTGGAGATGAATCTATGGCTGGCTTTTCATGCGATCTTTGTTGTATTACCATGTAAAGAAGATTTTGCACCGTCTCTCTTTATTGCTTCTGTTTGTGTACACACTTTCCTTGAAATCGAAATATACTTTAATATTCTTCCTTTTTCCACCTTTCGTACGCTTAGTGTTATATATTCACATGATATTGCATTGAATTCCGAACTTTGCTCCTGTGGCCATGTAATAAAGAAGATTTTGCACCGTCTCTCGTTATTGCTTTTGTTTGTGTACACACTCTTCTTGAAATCGAAATATACTTTTATCTTCTTCCTTTTTCCACCTTTCGTTGCACGTTTAGTGTTATATATTCACATGATATTGCATTAAATTCCGGATTTTGCTCTCGTGGCCATGTAAATCCAATTTGTTCTTGATTTTATGATTTGATATCTAACCTGGCTAGGCTTCAGGGAAGACTATGTTCTGCTGAAATGGAGCTTAGAGTTGTAGCCACTTCTTCGATTTAGTTCCTTCAGTTAATGTGGCTTGATTTTGAATATGATACAAGCTTTTGGTTTGACATTTGTACCGTCAACTATGTGTCGTGATACTTTAGAATTACTCTTGTTTGGCAAGTGTTGGGCCTTATGTTATCGATATCGGGACTCTTCCTTGTGTGCTTGTGGAAGTACAATAAAAACCAATCTGCATTGATTCTACCAGCATGCTTTGATTGTGGTGAATTATTCTTCAACTGGCTTGCCTGGCACATAACATATGATGTCTGTATATTTAATACATCAACTGGCTTGCCTGGCACATAACATATGATGTCTGTATATTTAATACATCAACTGGCTTGCCTGGCACATAACATATGATGTCTGTATATTGTTCCTCAATGCCTGTAAACTTAAGTACCCTCAGAATGTCTCTGCATTTGCCTGTCACAATTGTTCATTAGACTGTCTTTAGATGCATTGAGTCAAATTTTATTAGGATCATGAGGTTCAAATGGATCAACTAGGTTATTCAAAAGGTCACAGATTCGTGTCAGATTACGAATATTGAAATGCAAATGAATCTGTTCCTACCTTGTGTGTGATACAATTCCATGAAGATCGTGAAGATTTGGTCTATGATATTTTCGGACAATGTACGGTATCCGGTTGCGTATATGTCTTGTAGCTGCAGATAATGTGTACTTAAGGGGACTTTCAAATGATAAATCCAAGTCCATAATTATTTATCTATATACATGTGAGGGATGACTGAGTTTATATGTGTTGTGAAAACTAATATATTTTTCATTGGTTAGGTCGGATCAGAGATCCGTCTCATGAAATGTTTTGTAATACGGTCTTATAGGAGTTTTAGTGTTTCAGTGGACTCTATATATATATAAATAATTTTCGATACTTTAATGTTATATTTGAGTACTTCCTTTCATGATAGCAGGAAATAATCCCTTATGGTTGTATGTAAGTTATTATGAAATTGTGTTACGGGTTTATACGTGTAAAGTGGTTCGACCAAGTTCACATAGTCGTATCTTTAAAAACATCACCCCGTAAACTCAAAACCATCCAAGATTCATTCAGCAAATAGCAATAAAGTTCAATATAAAATATCAAAAGATGTCAGAATTTTTATCCTCTGAACCTCAAAAACTCTCCAAAATTCAAAAGCTTGAATTTTTCACCTTTAGAGTAGATAAACATAAAATTTTGGTGGTAACAATTCCTTTCCCCATGATATCTTATATTTTATTTTATTTTCCACCATTTTTTCAGTTTTCTTTTCTTTTCTTTTATTTTTCACGCAAGAAATAGAAACATTAAGTACAAACAGATGAACCCAGAAAAAAGACCAAGAACCAAAAACATTCTATAAAGTGAGCTCACAATTCTTGTCTCTATATGTAGTACAAGCTTCCTTCTATAGTTGAGGAGATCCAATTACAAATCTTCATCCATTACACCAAAGTCATCTTCTTATACATAACTCTTCAATATTCAGATCACTTAATTCGATGTCTGAGCTTTCTTCCTAATAAACCATCTCGCACAACCGATAAAGAGCACAAGATTAATAGCACAAAGCAATGATATAAACCCGTAGAAAAGATCCAATCTACCATTATTTATATCAGCCGGAAGCCAGTTGTGCTTATCAGCAGTCACATTCTTTATGATCGAAACCAACAAGGTGCTAACGAAAAAACCGAACGCGATTGTTGTAAGAAACAGGCTCGTGCTAATAGCTTTCATCCCCTTTGGCGACTCCGACAAGAAAAAGTCGAGCTGCCCCGTGTACACGAATCCTTCCGCAACTCCGGCTAGAGCAAACTGCGGTACCAAGTAGAAACCACTCATCGGTAGGGTCGAAATGGCCCCACTTGTGGATTTTGCGACCTTCAATCTTCGAACCTCGACTATTGCTGCCACCCCCATTGCCAGAACAGAAAAAATGAGGCCTAGACCGATCTTTTGGAGATTCGTTAGACCTGAGAACTTTCAAGATAACATTGTTAGACATTTCAAGAAAAAGGACATGTTTGATTTTTACTATGAAGTAATACTCTACAGACTACAGAGTATCTTGAATGTAAAGAGAGATGCATTACACTGGTATATGTGATGATGGCATCTGCTCACAACACAATGTCCAGTGAACTAAAATTCTTTATCAATAAATCTCCAAATTTAGATTACCTATCATTTCATTTCTATCATTTCTAGTGCCCCTTCCATTAATGTTGGTTGGTTTTGCAACTAGATATTGAATTTCGAAAGTATACTCCAATACCAAGAAACATAGCGTGATCTCTTGGGATCAGTTTCCAACAATCTAGAGTAACAAAACCAAGAAAGGAGAATTTAGTGCTTTATACCTTTGTTGCCTGACTCTTTCTCGAACAGATGGATGACCAAACGATCATAAATTCCGAGGGACAGCAGTATGGCTCCAATGAAGAAGGCATTGAATGAGCCTGGTGGGATTTGAAATGAACCGATAGACCTTTCCAATGTGGTAGCTTGTAGCACAGAGTAAGTGATCATCTGTGCGTGTACGGTCCAAAGCATAATCGTTGTTGCCCAGATAGGTAGCAGTCGACTCATCATTTTAATCTCCTCCACCTTTGTGACTGAGCACAGCCTCCACGAGTTTTGAATACCGGATTCGACATTTGCAGTGTCAGCTTCGTCTATGATGGAAGCCTTATCCAAGAAACTACAAGTTCAAAAGGTTAATGTGTCAACATGGATACATATATATACCTCCAAAAGCAGATCAACAGAGTGAGACTACAAAGTTTCACTATTTTTTGTTTAAAAGAATGTTTTGCCGCCAACTGTTTCTCAAGATACATGAAATTTGGCAGCACATGAATCAAGTCTCCATCTCACATTGTGTTACTACCGTGATGTGGATTTCAGTTATGAAGTTATACACTATTAATTTAGTAACATACCTGAAACGACCATTTTGAGGATATTTTGTTTCCTCGGACTGAGTGTGGTACAGCTGTTGGACGTTGGATGGAAATTTGAGGTTTCTTTTTCTTACAGCAGCTACCAAGACCTGCAGAGTTTGAACAGCAGGGCTCCCAACACATTTTTTGTAGCGATATCTACGAGTTCCTGATAAAAACATGGCGACTCCAAGCCACATCAGAACCGTGATACTTCCATAGCCCCATACTCGAGCCACTTTGTCTTGTATATAAACAAACACCGTAACCGCGAGGAGTGTACCAAAGCTGATGAAAAAGTAGAACCTGTTGAAAAAGTGTACCATTTGTGCTTTCTCATTCTCATCTTTCTGGTCAAACTGATCCGCCCCGAAACCCGAAACGCTGCATTTGATACCACCTAGTCCCAATGCGACAGTGTATGCAGCTATGTAGAAAACTGCCATTTGCATACCATTGGCTTCTTTGCAATCGTTTGACACCGACGGATTACATGGAGGTGGGCGTAAGTGGGGCAGAACTGTTGAAATCGCTAATAGGCCAGAGCCCTATGGACATCAAGACAGCAAGAAATAAGAAAAAATCTTCATCTTAGAAAGCATTGGTTTGGTACTTAACTAGATCAAAACTTAAAAAACTGAAGATTTGTAGAATAGTGCTTCTATACTTTGTTATCGACTCGTTGGATCACATGATATGTGCAAAATATGTACTTATAACAATATATGACAGATCATTTGGCCTAAAGAGCACATTATGAGACAAGAAATCGAACTTCCGTATTAGCAAGAAGATGGAAAAATTCAAGCTAATGTCTTATCATTAGCACACGATACACTTACCAATGCATGAACATTTGCAAATATTGCAATAGTCCAATATCTTCCTAAGCAGGTGTCGGCAAGTATGCCTCCAAATATGCTTAAGAGAAAAGAAAAGCCGCCCCAATTCGTGACTATGGTGGACGCTGTCGCACTTGGTAGATGCATCGTCCCGTGGATGTAAGTCACAAGGTTAACGCCGATCGCCATCGACGATAGCCTCTCGCAGAGCTCGACCACTACACAAAACAAGAACATAATTTCCTCATCTGCCTAGTTATTGAATTTCATCAAACTTCATCGGATCTAGGACCAAATTCTCAAGATTTTCAAGAAATGGTCTCTTGTCCAAAAGCATCAGGTCACCTTACATGCTGCCTACTCAACTTCTCATGCAAAAAGAAAAGCTTCATAACTTCACAGATGTTGTTAGTTACATCACACCTATTTCCCCTTACATTGAACACTATCAAAATCATCTTATGTATATATATTTCAACAGCAAACATACCCTCGTGACATCTTCTTCCCTCTTTTCGGATCTAACTCATGAACACTAACGTACAGACACACATGCATCGACGAAAATGTCCATGAACATAAAGAAAACCATGTGAAAAAACTCGAACTTTTTATGAAAACAATCGTGATCAAAATCGAACGAAACATTGAAACAACGTAAGAGTGGACTGACCAAGAATCGACGCCGCAGAAAACCAACCACCGGTGGTGGACCTGTCGGCAGGATTGCCATTGCAGTCCACAGAATCATCAGAAGCTGACACCATTGTGTGTTGAAGTTACGTTCCCAATAATAATGGAACTTACGTAACAAATATATAGTTAGTTTCCGAGGAGTCAGGAAAATCACACCGTAGTGGATTAAATACTTATGTAGTATGGATAAGACAAAACAAACTTCTGGGTTGTTATAAAAATAAATGTGGATTTTTTTTTATGATTTTACATGAATATAAATTGGGTCAAAATAATCTCAGTTGATGCTCATTTATTTAATAGCAAAATAGTCATTAAATATGGTATATTTTGATTGTGTTCTGTTCCGGGAAAAGAATTGGATTTGAATCTAGGAGTTAGGAATATGTAATGCAAATTTGCTTAACTTGGATAGAAATATACCCTGAAATCAAATGGTCATTATTTGTTTAGATACGTGTGGCGAGACTTAGTCAGCACAAAAGAGTAAAATTTTAAAATTGAATATTTACGCTGAGTATATTATCCTTATGATAATTTGAACTAAATTATATATATATATATATATATATATCAACGAGAAAGACCCCTGGATTTTGATAAATAAAAGAGATGACATATCTTCACATAGTTCAAAATTATGTTATATGTTATATCGTAAAATGGAAATCATTATATCGTGCTTTGTCCAATCCCACTTATTTGAACAACTTAAAGATGTTCATATATTTGGTACTATAACAACTTTATATAGACAAAAATACCAAAAGGATATAAGATTAATGATTTAAAAAATATATATGGAGATTTTAGAAAAGTCCTTCATCTGCACGAGGAGAGACGTACTTGGGCAGAACTCTTCATCACGTCACGACAGAGTCCTCGGGAGGTGTTCCCGAGATGGTAGTGAGGCCTCGGGCGAATCCCGATCTTGGAGCGAGTCCTCGGGTGATTTGCCGATCTCGGTGTCGTACGCAGGGGCCTCGAGTAAGTTGCTCGATCCTCGGGTCTCGAGGTGGGTATGGGGGGGCATCAGGAGTATCCCCGCCGCGAGTCCTAGACGAATAATTGAAGTATAAGAGTATGCATGGTTGAGGTCGGGACCCGAGGTCACATCCACAATTCTGAGGGGAGCCATGATCCTCGTGATGCTGTACTTCGACCGTCGATAAAGAGACATGTGGACGGATAGATTGGGGTCGGGTTGTGTTTTCGGAAGAAAACCATAATCCCAGTGACGCTGCATCCCAGCCGTTGATGAAGTCCTGACGAACGTCCAGGATTGAAGATGTCACGTCCCGAGATCGAGACTCATAACATCGGCAATATTAAACAATTATAAAATTGTAAAAGATTAAGCCTCATAGTATAGTTCAAAACCAGTCTATTACATAACCAAAATATAATCGTTTTTACATCTGAAAATCAAGTTCTGAATAACAGAGTGTGGAAGCGAAATTACATTAACAAAAAGAAAAGCAGAATCTTCACCAGCCCCAGAACAGCTATTGTTCCTCTTCTTCAACCTGTTCTTCGTTCTTATCTGGGTGGAGAAGTAAGGGGTGAGTGTTTGTGGAAACACTCAGCAAGTGGGGGATACCATTCGAGCATAACAAAATATACATTTACATATACAGACTTGGGACAGAACATGTAACAGAACTGAGCAGAACATATCACAGAACAGGTAGCACTGATAGTTAATTCGTCTCTATGGTTTACTGATCAGTCCCTAATTTTTACTCCTCTAAGGGGTCGAGGCCATAGTTACACCACCTAACTCAGAGTGTGGAATATTCCGTAGACCCATATTACGACAGAAACATCAGTGCCAAAACAGAGCATAATTCATATCATGAACTTGACACGAAACGAAATTTTATACGGAACAAGTGCTCGAACAATAGGTTCAAAACATGATTTTAACATGTATAATATATAATATATCAAACGAATATCATAGCAAAAGCCCACTTACAGTTTGCTGAAATTTACGTGGTTCTATGCAGCAGAAACAGTAATCAGCTGAGACAGCTCAGGCGAAATCTGGTACACTAATTTGTTTATATTTCTGAGAAAAATTTGCAGGTTGAGTGTGGTTCAACTGTTGTCACAATGGGGTATATATAGGTGTAGAAATGGGGTAGTCAAAGGTCAGCATTTACAGCCTTAATTCCTGATTTTATGGCCATTAAAATGGCTGATACGAGAGCATTGGTGTAGGCATTTATTTGTGTCTCTTAATTAGCCATTAATCCCTCTAAATGGGCAGTTACAGTTGCAAACAATCTGCTATGTACGCGTGAAGAGCTTGCTGAAATTCATGAGCCAAAACAGAGTTTTCTCTACCAGATCTGAATTTGCGTAGCCAAATGTGATTCTGCGTCGCCAAATGTGAATCTGCATCGCGGAATCTGAATGTACGTCGTGGTATCTGAATTCACGTCGCGGGATCTGAATTCACGTCGCGGGATCTGTTGAGGTGCAATAATTGCCCCTGCTAGGTAGAGCGATCGAAACGTGACGCTTGTGTTGCTATACGGTTTAAAAGATTAGAGTTGCACCGTTACCACCAGCTATAGCTTTTGGTAAAGCGGCAAGCGCTTGGTCCTACAATTGGTATCAGAGCCAAGGTCACGATTTCGATTCCCATTGATTGCAAGGAGTGCAATTATTGGGAGGGGGATTGTTGAGGTGCAATAATTGCCCCTGCTAGGTAGAGCGATCGAAACGTGGCACTTGTGTTGCTATACGGTTTAAAAGATTGGAGTTGCACCGTTACCACCAGCTATAGCTTTTGGTAAAGCGGCAAGCGCTCGATCCAACAGGATCTGAATTTACTTAGTCAAAGTTGAGTTCACCAGTCCAGAGAGTTGACCAGTCATAGCTGAGTTGACCATTCATAGCTGAGTTGACTGCTGACTGTACATAATCTGTGTTGACTGCTGACTGTACAGATCTTAGCTGACTGCTGATTGTCCAGAATCTGAGTTGACTGCTGATAGTCCAGAATCTGAGTTGACTGTCACGAATCTGAGTTGACCGTGCAGGATCTGAGTTGATCGAACAGGATCTGAGTTGACTGAACATGATCTGAGTTGAGTGAGCAGGATCTGAGTTGACTGAGCAGGAGCTGTGTTGATCGACCAAAAGCTGTGTTGACCGACCAAAAGCTGAGTTGATCGACCCGATTTTTTTTTTCAAAGCTGAATTTCTGGGTTTTCACAGAAGAGGTCTGACGACCGAGGTGACCGTTGAGCTTCCCGAGGAAATCTGGACCATTGATAGGCGTGAGATCGGGCGGTCACGATCATCCTCAGATTCTTATAAATATTTCAACATTCACGTTTCATTTCTCACTTTCGTCTTTCGCTGTACCGTTACTCTGCAGAAATTCTCTCTCGCTCCCGAGCTCCCTTGCTGTTTTCTTGTTCTCCTTCTCTCAATCTAGTAAGTTCTAACTCCTCTTAGATAATGTCTAGTCCCAGTGATAGTATAGTGAGTAGTACGGCTGCGTCGGTAGATAGTGTCCCGGCTAGTCCCGAGGTGAGAGAGCCCTGGCTTCCCGACCAGGAAGAGCTCACGAGTGTTCCCTGGTATGAGGAGAAATCCTCTAACCTTAAGCTGTCCGACATTGCCGTAATCAAGGAGAAGGGGAGAACGATGGGTAGATTTGAAGTAGTTCTTCCTCACCCCGACAAGAGGGCTCATCGCCCTCCTCCGGGCTTCCATACCTTCTATGTGAACCAGTTATACATGGGCCTTAGGTTTCCAATCCCGAGGTTCATTACTTCCTTGTGCCATCACATAAAAATCAGCCCGAGCCAACTGACCACCCCAAATTCCTATAGCTTCCTGCTAGCTCTGGCCGTTCTCCTGAGCTACCACAACATTCCCCTGATCCCCTACGTCCTCATGCAATTAGTTCAAATCAAGAGATTGGGGCCCGAGAAGTTTTACATGTAACGACCCTCATTTTCTTGACGGAATAATCATAAGTTTTGGGGTTCAATTGAATGAAATCGAAAGTTATAAACGTTGGAGAATGGATCGCTACTAAATATCTGGGTTGAAACGAGTATACTGAAATGGTGGCAAGCGCTCGATCCAACAGGATCTGAATTTACTTAGTCAAAGTTGAGTTCACCAGTCCAGAGAGTTGACCAGTCATAGCTGAGTTGACCATTCATAGCTGAGTTGACTGCTGACTGTACATAATCTGTGTTGACTGCTGACTGTACAGATCTTAGCTGACTGCTGATTGTCCAGAATCTGAGTTGACTGCTGATAGTCCAGAATCTGAGTTGACTGTCACGAATCTGAGTTGACCGTGCAGGATCTGAGTTGATCGAACAGGATCTGAGTTGACTGAACATGATCTGAGTTGAGTGAGCAGGATCTGAGTTGACTGAGCAGGAGCTGTGTTGATCGACCAAAAGCTGTGTTGACCGACCAAAAGCTGAGTTGATCGACCCGAGTTTTTTTTTTCAAAGCTGAATTTCTGGGTTTTCACAGAAGAGGTCTGACGACCGAGGTGACCGTTGAGCTTCCCGAGGAAATCTGGACCATTGATAGGCGTGAGATCGGGCGGTCACGATCATCCTCAGATTCTTATAAATATTTCAACATTCACGTTTCATTTCTCACTTTCGTCTTTCGCTGTACCGTTACTCTGCAGAAATTCTCTCTCGCTCCCGAGCTCCCTTGCTGTTTTCTTGTTCTCCTTCTCTCAATCTAGTAAGTTCTAACTCCTCTTAGATAATGTCTAGTCCCAGTGATAGTATAGTGAGTAGTACGGCTGCGTCGGTAGATAGTGTCCCGGCTAGTCCCGAGGTGAGAGAGCCCTGGCTTCCCGACCAGGAAGAGCTCACGAGTGTTCCCTGGTATGAGGAGAAATCCTCTAATCTTAAGCTGTCCGACATTGCCGTAATCAAGGAGAAGGGGAGAACGATGGGTAGATTTGAAGTAGTTCTTCCTCACCCCGACAAGAGGGCTCATCGCCCTCCTCCGGGCTTCCATACCTTCTATGTGAACCAGTTATACATGGGCCTTAGGTTTCCAATCCCGAGGTTCATTACTTCCTTGTGCCATCACATAAAAATCAGCCCGAGCCAACTGACCACCCCAAATTCCTATACGTTCCTGCTAGCTCTGGCCGTTCTCCTGAGCTACCACAACATTCCCCTGATCCCCTACGTCCTCATGCAATTAGTTCAAATCAAGAGATTGGGGCCCGAGAAGTTTTACATGTAACGACCCTCATTTTCTTGACGGAATAATCATAAGTTTTGGGGTTCAATTGAATGAAATCGAAAGTTATAAACGTTGGAGAATGGATCGCTACTAAATATCTGGGTTGAAACGAGTATACTGAAATGGTTCGCATTCAGGGGTAAGAAATCTAGAATAATTTATGCAATGGTGCGGAAATGAAGAGAACAACTATATCAATTTGTCAACAATGCATCTCGGGTCTAAGTAAGGTTGGAACACTCGATTCATTAAGTCCATAAATACGGATGGCGCATTTGTTACTCCAAAAGGCATGACTAGAAATTCATAATGACCATATCTTGTTCTGAACGCAGTCTTATGAATATCTGATTCTTTTACACGTAACTGATGATACCCTGATCTCAAGTCTATTTTAAAAAATACAGCAGCTCCTCTTAGCTGATCAAATAAATCGTCGATTCTAGGGAGAGGATACTTATTCTTAATCGTTAATTTATTCAATTCCCTATAATCAATGCATAGACGCATACTCCCATCTTTCTTCTTGACAAAAAGTACTGGTGCACCCCAAGGAGAAGTACTGGGTCTAATGAAACCTTTATCCAGCAGTTCTTGAATCTGGTCTTTTAATTCTTTCATTTCCTTAGGAGCAAGTCTATAGGGAGGCTTTGAAATTGGAGCGGCTTCTGGTACTAAATCAATAGTAAATTCCAATTCTCGAATTGGAGGTAAACTTCCTGGTTAAAAGGGCACACGGTTCGTCAGCCGCGCACTCACCCTTTCATTAGGGACCCTTTTCATTGTCATAACTTAAAACATTTCATAAAACAATGTTCTGCTCTGTTTTATTTCTTTTTATTTGAGCTACTGGTTTTCGTTTGTTTAGTGATGTTCTTGAACTATAAAGGATTTCCTTGTAATGCTTGCGAAGATGAAAACTGAATAATTTAGCTAGTTGAATCTGTCAGATGAGTCGAAAGATTCATTAAACTAATTTAGAATTGAAGGAAGAATCAAATTCTGAGATTTTCGTTATCTAATGAAGAAGACGAAGAATGAACAGTGACCAGCTGGGTAAACAGTACCAGTCGCAAGGCTAATACCAGCTGAATGCACAGTACTTAGAAATAAGTAAAGCAACTGCTGAAATAATGAAGTGAATTACATCTGCTGGTGAACAGTACCAGTCGCAACGAATAGGAATCAGTCGCAAGACAAGAATCCAGTCGCGAGGTCTTTTAAAACTAATTATCAATCGAAACGGTCGTAGCAATGAACAGTGACCAGCTGGGTAAACAGTACCAGTCGCAAGGCTAATACCAGCTGAATGCACAGTACTTAGAAATAAGTAAAGCAACTGCTGAAATAATGAAGTGAATTACATCTGCTGGTGAACAGTACCAGTCGCAACGAATAGGAATCAGTCGCAAGACAAGAATCCAGTCGCGAGGTCTTTTAAATAATTAT
>KV016230.1:219804-259601 GCA_001598015.1 Dorcoceras hygrometricum
CTGATTTTATACTTAGAATATTTTTGATAAGACTATATCAGCAGAGGTATAAAACCAGCTTTCCTATTGTAGATAACCATGAACTATGAAGGTTACCTTCCTCTAAAGACTTCGACATACTTTTTTTTTTAAAACTTCTGGAAAGAATCGAATAAGCTACTTGTGAGCTACTTCGATGAATGAATCACTGGAAACTCAGGAATTCATCAGAATAACATCACCAAAACATTTTCTAAATCATCCTTGAATCAAAATTTACAGTAACTCAACTTTTTCATAAAACAGAGCATGAACTTTATGGTTTTTCTTTGAAGAACAGTCGAAACCATCTTCCTTTAAAACTCATACATAACATAAAAACAGAATCGAATATATGATTTCTATTGAGTGAGCAAGAAACAGAGTTTACTTGCCTGGTATCTTTAACACAAGAACAGCAGAAAATTCAATACACTTCTTGCGCACCGCCTGTTTCCTCTAAAACACTTTGAAAGTATTTTGGTTCGGCTTCTCTGAGTGCGAGCATCGCTTAATATGATTTGATTTGAAAGTAATGATGCATGAAGCAGCTTAAGATCCTATTTATATGATTCACAATTACTAAGGAAAACAAACACGTTATATCAATATGCAAAACTCTTAAGAAAGCGTTAAGAAAGCGTGCTCTGTTTTTCAAAGCAAAAGATGTGCATGGAAACCGAGAATTTTAATTAAATAGAGAATCCATTTGGTTTGCAGAAGTTACTAAACATCTACGGTACTTGTATTCTAGCATTTGAATATCAATCCATAATAAAATAAAGATCGATCATAACATAGACTGAAATATTCAAGAATCGAATTGAAATAGCAATGTAATCCCTCAATCTCATATCTTTCTAATTGTGGACTTCTAAATGAGCTGGTCGTTACATTATATCTCCCACAAGGGGGAGCACACCTTTATCAAGGGGAACCCGAGCTCCCACAAGGGGTGGATGAGCCGGTTCTTCTACATCAAACGGGATAGGAAGAGGAGGAACACATGGAGGTGTGATATGTCCTGGAGGGATAATGTGTATACCTTTCTCTCTCGAACCCCCGACCGGTCCCCGAACCATACCTCCTTCCTCGAGGCCATGCACGGTAAGAGCTACAACGCTCCCGAGCTGATAAAGGAAGATCTCCTATGCTTCTTCGGGTTTAGCAGGAAGGGGGTCGAGCTGGTCGGGGACCTCGATATAGTCGTTTCCTGTCTTAACCATGTCATCTCCTGCACCCGAGCTTGTGCTTTGCCCGAACTAACACTTACCTTGTTACTTCTTTTGCAGACGAATGTATGGGCAAGGCTGAGATGTTGCAAGTTTTGGAGGAAACCGAGGAGGCAGTCGCGCCTCCTAAGAAGGTGATGAAGAAAAGGAAGGCCTCCACCCCGACCGAGAGGAGGCTCGTCGTCAGAGGAAGAAGGGGGCTTCCTCGTCGGGATCCAGGCCGGAGCGAACCACCGAGGAGCGTCGGGCGTCGACCCCTCTTATCCAGACGAACGAGGAGCGTCCTAATCCAACGCAGGTCGTCGTCCTGAGGTCTCTTCTCCCGAGAAGGAATCGATGAAGGAATCGAGCCCTAGGACGAGTCCTCCCCTCAATTACTTCGAGGACTCGTTAGTGGTTGCCTTGACGGCGGCCGTGGCGACCAAGTACCTCTGCCACATGGCTCTCGACCGAGACTTGGATCGGTTGGCGGGAGCCTCCGATTCGGAGGCCGTGGGCTTGTTTGCGTCTCAGATCGCATCGGTACATTCCAGAGCTCCCTTTTCCCGCTTATGTTGAAATTCTGAGCTTCGATTTTTATGCAGGCGGTGGCCTGGGGGGGCGAGGTGATAAAGCGCCTCACTCAAGCCCAGCGAGTGGTGAACGAAACCCGTTCGCATTTCGTCGAGGCGATGGGACACCACACCGAGCTGGTAGCGCAGCTCGAGGAGCTGAAGGCCATCAGGGAGCAGGAGCAGAAAGCGACGGAGGCTGTGCAAGAGGCGCTGAGGGCCCAGCTTGCTACTGAGCGTAGGGCTCGAGCTACCGAGGAGGCAGCTATGAGGTCTGAGCTTGAGGCTGCATTCAATGAGAAGACTGCTCTTGGGGCCGAGCTCGAGAAGACCAAGGCCCGAGCTACTGAGGAGGCCGAGCGCATGAGGGGCGAGGTCGCCAACGCCTGGGCTCTCGGGAAGGAGGAGTTTATTAAGTCCTCGGAGTTCAAACGTCTGTGCACGCAGAAGTCTGTGGATTACTTCAAAACGGGCTTCTAGGACGCCGTGGCTCAGTTCCAAGCTAACGGCTACTCTGAGGAGGAGCACCCGACTCCCTTCCTAGACTTTAAGAAGGCTCTGCGGGAAATGCCCGAGGACGATGAAGGAGCCGAGGAGGAGGAAAAGGAAAAAGAGGAAGCCGACGCTACCCCCCCGAACTCCCCTAGGCCTTAGTTGTATTTACATTTTGCAATGTACTGTAACTTTGGTCATCTAATGAAATCTTATTTCTCATTTTATCTCCCGAACTGCTTTATCGTGATGACGACGCCTTAAGTACCTTGTAAGATAGCCCGGGCTGTTCGGGGCATGAGTAGAGCACACAATATAAACTCTAAATGGGATGACCCGATCATGTCATCACGTGATATATAACATGGGCCAACCAAGAATTGAATAATCATGCATAATCGAACGGGGTAGCCCAGGCCCTCTAAGTGTTGGCACCTTTCTAAGTTGTAACTTGTCAAAGGCAAAGCCCGAGCGGAGATGGTGTTTACTCCCTCTACATTTTCACTGTAAGTTAATTTTCCGAGCTGGTCGAGTCGTTCATGCTCGAGAGGGAGTTTCCACCCAAGGGGGTACCAATGTGGGACTTGGCTTAAGTGCTTAAGCGGGGTTGTCGTCCGAGGAGGTGCCAGTGCGGAACTGGCCTTAGGTGCCGAGCTAGTCGAGCTATGTGTTTGCGTAGAAGAGCTACGCAAAGTGATGGACAGTGCGGAACTGGGCTTTGGTGCTCAAGTGGGATTGTCACCCGAGTAGGTGCCAGTGTGGAACTGGGCTTAGGTGCCGAGCTGGTCGGGTTTATGTGTTTGCGTAGAGAGCTACGCGAAGTGATGGCCAGTGCGGAACGCTAGATGTGAAGAAGTCCCTTAGGGACATGCCCAAGGATGACGAAGAAGCGGCCGAAGGAGGAGGAGGAGGAAGGAAGAGGAAGGGGACGAGGCCGACGTCACCCCCCCGAGCTCCCCAAATCTTAGTTATATTTTGCTTTCCGTTTGTCTTGTAAATATCTTCACTTTAATGAAATTACCTTTTTTCTCTCCTTTTCTTCCGAGCTCTTCATTTACTCTCCCAATACTTAAGCACGAATTGGGGTAACCCGACCACTCCATCACGTATAATATGAGTTATCCGAGAGTTAAGATAATCATGCGTAATCGAACAAAGTAGCCCGAGCTGTCCCCAGTGAAGGGGGGCAGCTAAGTGTTAGTAACTACTAAGTCGTTATTGTCAAGGGCGAAGCCCGTGCAGGGATGACGTTTGTCCCTTCCCAACTACTCTACTATAGGTTTGTTGCCCGAGCGGATTGCGTTTTTCATGCTTGACCCAAGGAGATGCCAGTGTGGAACTGGGCTTAGGTTCCGAGCTGGTCGGACTTATGTGCTTGTGTAGAAGAGCTACGTGAAGTGATGGCCAGTCGGAACTGGGCTTTGGTGCTCAAGTGGGGTTGCCACCGAGGAGGTGCCAGTGCGGAACTGGGCTTAGGTGCCGAGCTGGTCGGGCTTATGTGTTTGCGTAGAAGAGCTACGCGAAGTGATGGCCAGTGCGGAACTGGGCTTTGGTGCTCAAGTGGGGTTGCCACCCGAGTAGGTACAGTGCAGAACTAGGCTTGGGTGCCAAGCTGTTCGGGCTTATGTGTTTGCGTAGAACGGCTACGTGAGGAGTGGCCAGTGCGGAACTGGACTTTGATGCTCAGGTGGGGTTGCCACCCGAGGAGGCGTCAGTGCGAAACTGGGCTTTAAGTGCCGAGCTGGTCGGGCTTATGCGCTCACGTAGAAGGGCTACGCGAGGAGTGGCCATTGCGGTACTGGACTTTGGTGCTCAGGTGGGGTTGCCACCCGAGGAGGTGCCAGTGCAAAATTGGGCTTTAAGTGCCGAGCTGGTCGGGCTTATGCGCTCACGTAGAAGGGATACGCGAGGAGTGACCAGTGCGGAACTGGACTTTGGTGCTCAGGTGGGGTTGTCACCCGAGAAGGTGCGATGGAGAGAGCCAGGGCCTTAGAGAAAAACTTCTTTTATTCCATAAGATAGTTTACAATAGAACAACCTTCGAATGAAAAAAAAGATAAATAATAAGATGACATTCGCGAGACCACTTACATCCTATCTTCTCTGGGCCTCGGGGTGAGCGTAGTATCGGGACTTGAGTGCCTTCTGCTCGATCCTTACTTCCTCCACATAGCACTTCCTTGCCATATTCCGATCTCCTTGGACCTCACCTACCTCATCTCCCACCGGAAACTTCATCTTTTGATGCAGAGCCGAGGCCACGGCCATAAAGGCAGCCATGGCCGGTCTTCCTAGTATAACATTGTAGGAGGATGGTGCGTCTACCACAGTAAACTCGACGACCTTAGTTTTCCTCAGTATCCCCGACCATAGCGACAGAGGCAGCTGGACCACCCCCACTGGTTGCAAAGAGTGGCCCATGAACTCGAACAGTTGTGTATTTACTGATCCCAAGTGATATTGCCCGAGGTCCATCTGATCCACGGTCCCCTTGAAAAACACATTGACCGAAATTCCAGAATCCACGAAGATGCGGGCCACTTCATAATTTGCGATCATTGCCAGGATAACCAGAGCATCGTTGTGTGCCTCAGCGTCCGTCGGCAAGTCCTCGAGACCAAATGAGATGACGGGCCCCGAGTGCTTCCTCTCTGTCTCCATGGTTTCCATCTGACGCCATCCTGTTTTTCTCGCTCGGTTAGAATCCCCATCGGTAGGTCCCCCTGAAATCATATGGATGACTCCTCGAGGCTGAGGTGATCCCTGCTCTGCTCGGGAAGGGTTTCGATCCTGTACCCGAGGTGCTGCTCCCCGAACAGAGGCCCTGTTATCGTGTCGTCCTATGTCTTCTCGTCGAGGTATCTTTTCCCACCTACGCGGTCTGTCTTCGACTAAAGCCGCTCGCACATCGGGATTGCTCTGGAACTTCTGATCCCAAAGTCGACAGTCCGCGGTGGTGTGACCATAGTCCTTGTGGAAATCATAAAATTTGTCCGACCTGGGATTCCTCGGGGCCCCGTCACTACCCCGCGGTCGTTGTACTATCTTCTTCTCATCGCAGATCTCCAGGGCCCGAGCCTTGCTCACTCTTATAGGTGTTCGGGCTGTGAATTATCCTAACAGCAAAGGAGGTTCTTGTCTGGACGATCTCGGCGGGGGTCTCTCTGCCTGAGCATCCCGACCGGATCGAGGGGGCAATCCCTGTTCATTCCTTCTCGAGGTGTATCTCCTATACATTAACGTACTTCTCGGCTTTGTTCAGAAGCTCATCAAACGTCTTCGGGGGCTTCTTGACTAGGAACTTGAAGAAATCACCCCCTCGCAATCCCTGGGTGAAAGCCCCGATCAGTAAGTCGGGCGTGGCAGACGGCACCTCGATAATGGTCCTGTTGAAGCGCTTGATGTATTCCCGAAGAGTCTCCTGCTCCTTCTGCTTCACGATAAATAGATTCAGCGTAGTCATCGGCTGTTTCTTGGCAAACTGATGAAGGAACGCCTGGCTGAAATCCTGAAAACACTTGATACTCACTGTTGGCAGGAGGTTAAACCACTGTTGTGCAGCTCGGACCAGAGTGGTAAGAAAGACTCTGCACTTAATAGGATCAGCATACTGGTGGAGGAGTGCAGCGTTCTCAAATCGGGACAAATGCTCCTCGGATCTCCCATCCCGTCATACTCTCCCACATTCGGAAACTTGAAGTGCTGGGGCAACTCAGCAGCCAACACCTCACAGAGAAGGGCACCTCCCGAGCAGGCAGTGGAGGAGGTGCCGATCTTCTTTCCTCCCTTAGACAGCTAACCTCTTCGCGCAACTTCCTGATCTCCTCAGATTTTTGGTCGGGCTGTGGACGCGACTCAGGTTGATTTTCCAGTATTTGTGCCACCGTGGTTGATACCAGTTCAGCTATCTGGGCGGTAGTAAGAGCGGGGTTCTCTGACCCCTGAGCAATACTCTCCGTGGTGCTAGTTTCTCCAGTACCCTGAGCTCTAGTTCTCTTTGGTGGCATCTTGTCTTTCTTCTACGTTTCCCACAGACGATGCCAATTGATGTAGCCAAATTACCTCAGTCGACGAGCAAACACCACCACATCGAGGAGCTCGGGAACGTCGAGCGACTGAGGACTGGATTATGCTTCTCTTCGATGTCTGCAACCACAAATCACAGGTCAGATGGCGCCGAAGTGTGTCCGGTGAAGTTCCTCCGATGCTTAAGTCAGGTAGAGTGCGAGAGCAAAAGCGAGAGAAAATATATGCTGAGTGCAAAAGTGTACCAGAATGAGTGTGTGTATAATGAGGGATCAAACCTGGTATTTATAGAGGGGCTAGGCGGTGGAAAGGAGAATATCTCGACGAATATTCTCCGTGATCCTCGGGATCCTCTCACTAAATAAGGAAAAGTGTATCGACCCAGGAGTCTTCAAATAAGGAAAGACGTATCCAAGCGGGATTCATCTGCGTGAGGAGAGACGTACTTGGACAGGATTCTTCATCACGTCGCGACAGAGTCCTCGGGAGATATTCCCGAGATGGTAGTGAGGCATCGAGCGAATCCCGATCTTGGAGCGAGTCCTCAGATGATTTGCCGATCTTGGTGTCGTACGCAGGGGCCTCGAGTAAGTTGCTCGGTCCTCGGATCCCGAGTATGAGGCATCAATAGACAAACAAGATAATTATGAAATAATAATAATACTAATAATAACAACAATAATAAGAATAATAAGGATGATGAGGTGGTGATGATGATAATTAATATCAGATTAAATAATTTGTGTTGGATGCAATAATTATACTTGTAGAGAGAGCAATAGTTGTGAGATGTTTCGACTATTTTATGATTTAGAATATAAAAATTATATCGTTATTATAAGCTAAAATTATTAGTACGTACAGTTTCATTTTTTTTATACTATTCTATGAGGGGAGATTTAATTAGCTACGTAGCGACCAATTCATAGTTTTTGATACATAATTCTTGTCTATTGCATAATTAACTTTTCTAAAAATGATAAATTATATTATCATGTAAACGATACAGACTTTCAACGCCATGGTTACAAAACAAGTGTGAATTAGCATCACACTTTGCATATTTCTAGTATTAATTTCAATACGTCTCTCTTAACTCTTAACGCCACACGCATTAGCATTCACAGAGAGTATACATATAAAATGGATATCCTATATTTGACAAAAATGGATATGTTAGGTATGTCATAGACATTTCAAATTGCCCATTTACATTAAATAGGTGTATAACAACTATGGACCACTGCAAAAAAAAAATAAGGAAAATACCGGCGGGTTATTCAAATTCAACCAACGGTTTTGAATAAACCGTCGATAAATTTCGTGACGGCAAATTTTTTGTTGTCGCTCTTTTCCCATTAGCGACGTTTTGTGTTACAACTGTCATGAAATTTAGTGATAGTTTTATAATTAACCATTGTTCAAATTAGCGACGGTTTTCGAAACCATCACTAAAAATCTTCGGGAAAAACATAGTGATGGGTCTAGTAAGAATTCCGTCACAAAATACCGATGGACGTAAAAATAAAACTGTTGCTAATGTTGACGGGTCTATTATGTGATGGTTTGTTTAAACCGTCGCAAAAGTTGCGACCGAATTAAATACTCTATCGCAAAATTAGCGACAAAACCTTATGTTCCGTCGCTAACTTAGCAACGGAATTTATGAATTGCGGCGGTTATATACAATCCGTAGCTAAATCAAATCATAAAGCCGACCACCAGTTCCCGACCAATTTCCATATGATCGAACTCCTGTTCTTCAATTCCATTTCTCTCTTCCATTTTACTCTGTCCCTCGCCAACAGGGACTTACTGGTGTGTCCACCGCTTCCAAACAGAGCATTGCCGCTGCTCAAGAAGAGGCACAAGTTGCCAATAAAGAGGCATGAGAAGCTAGAGAGACAGCACGAGAGGTTGTAGAGAAGGCGGATCGATTGAGTCAGGAGTGCACTGATACTCAATCACAAACGTCGACGATGTAGGAGCAAATAAATGATAGTGTCTTCACTTGGACAATCGAATTTTAGACCTCTGGCATGGGTCTCGGCCGGACCTTCATCATCTAGGCCACCACGAGTCAGAACAACACGTATCATGTATCGTTCATATATACCTGACATATATGACGATAGAGTATCAATACTGATGTAGCCAAATTACCTTAGCCGACGAGCTGACACCACCACGTCGAGAAGCTCGGGATTGTCGGGCCACTGGGGATTGGATTGTACTTCTCCTTGATGTCTGCAACCACAAATAACTGGTCAGAGGGCATCGGAAGTGTATCCGGCGAATTCCCTCCGATGCTTAAGTCAGGCAGTGTGCGAGAGCAAAAGCGAAAGATTATGTGCTGAGTGCAAAAGTGTGCAAGAATGAGTGTGTGTAGAATGAGGGAGCGAACCTGGTATTTATAGAGGGGCTAAGGCGGTGGAAGATAATATCTTGGCGAATATCCTCCGTGATCCTCGGGATCCTCTTGCCTAAATAAGGAAAGGCGTATCGACCCAAGATTCTTTAAATAAGGAAAGGCGTATCCCTGCGGGATTCTTCTACACAAGGTAAGACGTATCCGGGGTGGACTCTTCATCACGTCGGGACATAGTTCTCGGGAGATATTCTCGAACTAGGTAGGGGTCCTCGGTCCATCTCCCGAGCTCTTCATACGAAATCCTTGTGTGACACCCGATCTTGGTAACGCACGTCGGGACTTCAGGTGAGCTGCTCGGTCCTCGGATCCCGAGGTGGTTATGGGGGGCATCAGGAGTATCCCCCGTCGCGAGTCCTAGACGAAGAATCGAAGTATAGGAGTATGCATGGTCGAGGTCGGGACCCGAGGTGATCACCCGCAATTCTGAAGGAAATCATGATCCCCGTGATGTTGTACTGCGACCGTCGATAAGGAGACATGTGGACGACTGGATTGAGGTCGGGTTGTGTTTTTGGGAGAAAACCATAATCCGGGTGACGCTGCATCGTAGCCGTTGATAACATTTCAGCGAACGGTTAAGATTGTGGAGGCCTGACGACCGAGGTGACGGTTGAAGTTCCCTAGGTGATCTGGGCCGTTGATGAGCGGGAGATCGGGCGGTCACGATCATCCTTGGGTTCCTATAAGTACTTCGACCTGCACGCCTCATTTCTCACTTTCGCTTTTCCCTGTGTCGTTACTCTACAGAAATTCTCTCTCGCTCCCGAGCTTCCTTGCTGTTTTCCCGATCTCCTACCCCTACTCCAGTAAGTCTTATCTCTTTTAGAATGTCGTCTTCTACTGAGAGCCTCGTCCGGAGCGTAGTGAACGCTATAGATAGTAACCCAAAGAGACCCGAGGTAAAAGGGCCCTGGCTTCCCGAGCAGGCCGAGCTAGGGTCTAGGAATGCTCCCTGGTACGAGGAGAAATCCTCCAATCTTAGGTCGTCGGACATCTCCTTCATCAAGGAGAAGGGGGGGATGTTCGACAATTTCGAGGTAGTTATCCCCGGTCCCGAGGATAGGACCCATCTCTCCCCCGAGACTTCCACACCTTCTATATTAACCAATTGGAGATGGGACTTTGGTTCTCTCTCCCGAGGTTTATCGCTGCCCTCTGCCAGCATATTAAGATAAGCCCGAGCCAATTAGCCCCCAACTCGTACAGCTTCCTTCTGGTCTTGGGCGTACTCCTCCGCTACCACAATCTTCCCCTAGTCCCTTACGTTCTCATGCAACTGATCCAGGTCAAGAGACTTGGACCGGGAAAATTTTACCTTTTGTACAAGGGGATCACGCGTTTATCAAGGGGAACCCGAGCTCCCATAAGGGTTGGATGAACTGGTTCTTCTTTGTGTAACGGGTTGGGAAGAAGAGGGACCCTTGGAAGTGTGAGATGCACTGGCAGGACAACATGTATACCCTAACTCCACGAACCCCCGATCGGTCCCTGAACTTGGCCTCCTTCCTCGACGCCATGCGCGGTAAGAGCTATAATGCTCCCGAGCTTATCCAGGAAGATCTCCTATGTTTCTTCGGTTTCAGCAGGAGGGGGGTCGAGCTGGTCGGGGACCTCGGTATAGTCATGTCTTGCCTTAGCCGCGTCCTTATATTGTACCCGAGCTCGTGCTTGCCGGAACTAACATTTATTTTGTTCCTCTATTTGCAGACGAACGAATGGACAAGACAGAGATGCTGAAGCTGATGGAGGAGGAGGTCGCGGAGGGCTCCTAGAGCGTTGCCGCGCCCTCTAAGAAGGCGCCGAAGAAGAGGAGGGCCTCTACTCCACCCGAGAAGGAGGCTAGGAGTGAGAAGAAGAAGAAGAGGGAGGCCTCGACGTCGGGGGCCCGACCCCAGCGTATCCCCTAGGAGGGCCGGGCGCCGACGCCCTCGAAGCATAAAACCGAGGATCGTCCCAGATCCCCCCCGATCATCACCATTGCTGAAGCCTCTTCCCCAAAGAAAAAGGGGCCCGGGCGAGTCCCTCCTCTCGACTACTTCGAGGACTCGTTGGTGGCTTCTCCGTCGAGGGTAGTGGCCACAAGGTACATTTGCCACATGGCCCCTGACCGGGATATTAATCTGTTGAGGGGAGCCGATGACTCAGAGGCTGTGAGTCACTTCGCGGCCCAACTTACTTTGGTATGCTCTTGATCTCTCCGGGTTTTAGCTTCCCACTTGTGCTAATACTAACTATTGCTCCATGTGCATGCAATGGCTTGGGGGGCGAGGTGGTAAGACGCCTCACCCGAGCTCACCGAGCTGTTACTGCAACCCGTCGGTCTTTTGACGAGGCGATGGGTCAACACGCCGAGCTGGTGGAGCGGCTGGAGGAACTGGAGGCCCTCAGGGCTCAAGAGCAGAGGGCGGCCGAGGCCCAGGAGGAAGCGTTGGAGGCTCAGCTGGCGGTTGAGAAGGCTGCCCAGGAGGCGACCAAGTCCGAGCTCGACGTCACACTTGCTAAGAAAGCTGCCATCGAGATCGAGCTCGAAGAGACCAAGGCCCACGCCGAGGAAGAGGTCGAGCGACTGAAGAGCGAGGCCATCCATGTGTGGGATCTAAGCAAGGAGGAATTTCTGCAGTCCTCTGAGTTCGACACCCTTTGCACGAAGAAGGCCTTGCGCTACTTCAAGGATGGCTTCGCAGGCTGCCTGACTCAATTCCGAGCGAACGGCTACTCTGAGGAGGATCACCCAGCTTCCTTCCTTGACACGAAGAAGGCCTTGATGGAGATGCCCACAAAGATTCCGAGGAGGAAGAGGAGGAACAGGGCAACGTCGATGTTGCTCCCCCGAGCTCCCCCCCCTCAATGATTGTATCTACATTCTTCTTTGCGTTGTGACTTTTGCGTTTAATGAAAACTTTCCTCTTATTTCATTTACCGAGTTGTTCCGTTGTGAGATGACACATGTTGTAAATAGAGCCTATAATATAAACTGTAAGTGGGGTAACCCGAGCAGCAAGCAGCTTATCAGTAACCGAGCAAGATAATCTTAACAAGTCGAGGGAAGTATAATCACTCATAATTGAATAGAGTAGTCTGAGCACGCATGACCGATCGGGAGCTCCTTAGCGTTAATCTCTTGTGGTGGTCGAGTTTACAAGAGGGAGTGCTCGGATAGGTCCGTCGTTTGCCCTTATTTGACCTTGTTATCGCAAGTTGTCTGTTCGAGCTGGTCGGGCATTTTATGCTCGGATAGCTATGCTACCCAAGGAGGTGCCAGCATGGGACTGGACTTAGGTGCCGAGCTGGTCGGACTTATGCGTGCGTAGAGAGCTACGCGAGGAGTGGCCAGTGCGAAACTGGACTTTCAGTGCTCGAGTGGGGTTGCCACCCAAAGAGGTGCCAGTGCGGAACTGGGCTTAAGTGCCGAGCTGGTCGGGCTTATGTGTGCGTAGAGAGCTACGCGAGGAGTGGCCAGTGCGGAACTGGACTTTAGTGCTCAAGTGGGGTTGCCACCCAAGGAGGTGCCAGTGCGGAACTGGGCTTAAGTGCCGAGCTGGTCGGGCTTATGTGTGCGTAGAGAGCTACGCAAGGAGTGGCCAGTGCGAAACTGGACTTTAGTGCTCAAGTGGGGTTGCCACCCGAGGTATTGGTTAGTAAGACCATGGATTGAGAGAAAATTAACTTTTATTCCTTAAGATAGCTGTTACAAGCAGTAGCCGAGCAAAACGTTTTTACAAATAATAAAGAACTTAAGCATAATACTTTCGAAGATGAATAATATTCCACGACCGACGTCCTCTCTTTCCCTGCGCATCCTCCAGATAATAAGCGGCGACTCCAGCTTTCCCGACCACCTTGTATGGCCCTTCATACTTTGGATCCAGTTTTCCTTTGTCTCCTTGATATTGTATCCTCCTCCAGACGAGGTCTCCTAACTCATACTTCCGAGGCCGAACTCTCTTGTTATAAGCCTGCTCCATTCTCCTCTGATAAGCTGAGAGGCGTATAGCGGCCCGAGCCCTACTTTCGTCCAGATGATCCAACTCGAGGCCTCGTATCTCCCCATTATCTTCCGCATACTGCTCAACCCGAAGACTATCTTGGCCGATCTCTGTTGGAAGAAGCGCCTCTGTGCCATATACCATGCAATAGGGCGTTTCGTCGGTAGCTGCTCGGGTAGTTGTCCGATAAGCCCATAGTACACTTGGTAATTCATCCACCCATCTTCCTCGAGTTGAGTCCAATCGTGCTTTAAGGGCTTGCACGATGGTTCGGTTGGTGACCTCTACCTGTCCATTGCTTTGAGGGTAGGCCACCGAGGTAAAGACTTGCTCGATCTTCCACTCCTAACACCATGCTCGAACTTTAACTCCACAGAATTGTCTCTCATTATCAGAGATAAGTCGCCGAGGTATTCCAAAACGGCAGACAACATTCTTCCACAGAAATCTCAATTCCTCAGCCTCAGATATCTTTGCTAAGGGCTCGGCCTCCACCCATTTAGAGAAGTAATCCACGACGACTAATAAGAACTTCATCTGCCCTCCAGCTGGTGGGAAAGGTCCCACAATATCCATGCCTCATTGATCAAACGGGCACGAGGAGATAATAGTCCTTAGGGGCTCGGCCGGCTGTTTTTGTAAATTAGCATGTTTTTGGCAGCCTTGGCAATATCGGACGAGAGTAGTAGCATCCTGCTGCATAGTAGGCCAGAAGAAACCAGCGAGTAGGGCCTTCCGAGCCAAAGCCACTGCCCCGAGGTGATTTCCACAGCATCCCTCATGGATTTCCCTCAATACATACTTGGCCTCATCGGGCCCAAGACACTTCAGCAGTGGTCGTGAGAAAGACCTCTTGTATAATTTATCATCTAGGATAACAAAGCGTAGTGCTCGGCGCTTGAGCTCATGAGCACGACGTGGATCGTCGGGTACTACCCTTCGCAGAATATACTCCAAAATAATATGTCGCCAGTCAGAGGTCGGTACTGCCTCATGATTCTTCCCGACCTGATAAACTTGTGATAATAACTCCTTCCCCTGTATCTCTTTGCCCGAGGATGGGGCAAGGGAGCTAGCCATCCTATGAGAAAAGGAGAAGGAATGAACTTGTTATTTTTATTCATCAACTTTACAACTTATATAGAGTACAACAAAAAATCTATAGAATCTAACTTCCCTAATTAAAGAGATTACACAAATCTAACCTTCCTATCTTAAAAGATTATACAAAGATTACACTACCTAATCAACCTTTATGTTTCCTAATTTAGAAGATTGTTTCCTAATTTAGAAGATTGTTCCCTAATTTAGAAGATTGTTTACACATCCTCGCGAGTTTATCTGCCTTTTCATTGCTTTCCCGAGGTATCTGCTCTAGAACCACCTCAGAGAAGGCCTCCGTTAATTTATTCAGAGCCTCCGCATACTTCACCATCTTCTCGTTCTTGATGTCGAACCTCCCATTGCTCTGTTGAACCATCAACTGGGAGTCATAATAGAGTAGGACCCGAGCTATTCCCATATTCTTTGCTGCTCGGAGCCCGATGAGCAAGCCCTCATATTCCGCTTCATTATTGGAGGCCTTGAAGTCGAGAGTTATTGCTAGACTTGTTTCTTCCCCCCACCCGATAGTTGGTCCTGAGAAAAGGAGAAGGAATGAACTTGTTATTTTTATTCAACTTTACAACTTATATAGAGTACAACAAAAAATCTATAGAATCTAACTTCCCTAATTAAAGAGATTACACAAATCTAACCTTCCTATCTTAAAAGATTATACAAAGATTACACTAACTAATCAACCTTTATGTTTCCTAATTTAGAAGATTGTTTCCTAATTTAGAAGATTGTTCCCTAATTTAGAAGATTGTTTACACTCCCCCTCAAGCTTGCTGTAGATATTAATGAGACCAAGCTTGCCCACAAGAACTTCGTGATTCTGTTCTGGTAATCCCTTAGTGAGCAGATCGGCAGTTGATGGGACGTTGGGACATATTCAATGCTGATGAGACCTGTATCGATCTTTTCTTTAATAAAATGTCGATCGATTTCAACATGTTTAGTACGGTCATGATGGACTGGATTGTGAGCAATGCTGATTGTTGACTTATTATCACAATAGAGTTTCATAGGATCTGGGGGTTCCATCTTTAGTTCATTTAGAACTCTCTGGATCCAAATGAGTTCACAAATTCCGTGTGCCATGGCGCGGTATTCAGCTTCTGCACTACTCCTCGCGACAACCGATTGCTTTTTACTACGCCATGTCACAAGATTGCCCCAAACCATTGTACAGTAACCAGAAGTGGACTTCCTATCCGAAGGCGACCCAGCCCAATCTGCATCCGTAAATGCACGAACTGATCGATCATTGTTTTTCGCAAAGAATAAGCCTCGCCCTGGTGTATGTTTAAGGTACCGCAGGATTCGGTAGACAGCATCAAGATGGCCTTGACAAGGAGAATGCATATATTGACTGACCAGGCTCACCGCAAAAGCAATGTCGGGACGAGTATGGGAGAGATATATAAGTTTTCCAACGAGACATTGGTATCTACCCACATCCACAGGTGCGCCTTCAAACATGCTCCGTTTATTCCCGAGCTCAAGCGGAGTTTTACATGGTTTGCATCCCAACATACCAGCTTCGGCTAAAAGATCCAATGTGTACTTACGTTGGGAGACCGAGATCCCCTTGTGGGTCCGAGCAATTTCCATACCCAAGAAATACCTTAGCAGACCAAGGTCTTTGACTTCAAATTCCTTGGCCAACAGAAGCTTAAGATCGTGCAGCTCGCGGTTATCATTTCCAGTGACGATGATGTCATCTACATACACGATGAGGATGGTGAGGTGACCATGACTGGAGTGTTTAACAAAGAGCGTATGATCAGTTTGGCCCTGACTATAACCAAACTTCTTGATAACCTTAGAGAATTTATCAAACCAGGCGCGGGGAGATTGTTTTAAGCCATACAGGGACTTATGGAGTTTGCATACCAGCGGCTTTTCCAGATTTTCTTCAAAGCCGGGGGGGTTGGCTCATATATACTTCCTCATCAAGATCACCATTAAGGAACGCATTCTTAATATCAAGTTGATGCAGAGGCCAATCGAGGTTTGCTGCCAATGATAGAAGGATCCGTATGGTGTTAAGTTTGGCAACTGGAGCAAATGTCTCTGTGTAGTCAATACCATAGGTTTGAGTAAAGCCTTTAGCCACCAAACGGGCTTTATATCTGTCAATCGAACCATCGGCCCTGTACTTCACAGTAAATACCCATCGGCATCCAACCACATTTTGCCCTTTGGGAAGTTCAACTAAGGTCCAGGTATTGTTCATCTTCAAAGCACGTATTTCATCTAGCACGGCAGCCCGCCACTCAGGAACAGCCATAGCCTCTTGGATGGACCTAGGAAGAGCAGTGCTATCCAAATTCGAAATAAAGGAAAAGAAGGGAGAGGACAAGTTGGAGTAAGACATAAAGTTGGAGATAGGGTGTTGGGTGCAAGCATGTGTACCTTTTCGAATAGCTATAGGAATGTTCAAATCAGGAGGAGGCTCTGGTTGAGGATCTACCATCGGTTCAGCTTCATGACTGTGATGAGGATTCACGATGTCTCTAACACCCTGAGATTTCGACCGTCTGGTGTAGACCTTGATTTCCTGTGGTTGTGCTGACCCCCCTTGGGATAGTGGCTGAGGGGATATAGGAGCACAAGCTGGAGGGAGAGCAGAGGAGGAGTCGGGTGCAGTATTTAAGTTAACACCGAGAAGTGGTGGTGAATCCCACCAGTCGTCAGGGTCAGTCTCCCTCTTTGGAGAGGAAGGTGAAAGGAAGTAAGGAGTATCTTCAAAGAAGGTAACATCCCGAGAGATGTAAGTCTTTTTAGTACGAGGACAATAGCAACGGTAACCCTTTTGGGTAGGTGAGTAGCCAAGGAATACAGTTTTGATAGCCTTAGGATCAAGTTTACTTTGATAATGATCATGAATATGGACAAACGCAGTACACCCGAAGGTTTTTAAAGGGAGGTTTTTTGATGCTGATATGTGAGGAAAGGACCGTGCCAGCAAAGACAATGGTGTTTGGAAATTGAGTGGTCGACTAGGTAGGCGATTGATGAGATGGGCTGCAGTAAGGACAGCATCCCCCCATAAATACTGAGGCACATTCATAGTGAACATCAAAGCACGAGCCACTTCTAGCAAGTGGCGATTTTTTCGTTCGGAAACGCCATTTTGTTGAGGAGTATCGACACAGGTACTTTGGTGAATAATTCCATGGCTCGTTAAGTAATCATCGAGAATGGTATTGAAGTACTCTTTACCATTATCAGTGCGGAGGGGGCGAATATTGGTGTGAAACTGGGTTTGGATCATTTTGTGGAAATTATGGAATATGGATGCCGTGTCAGACTTATGGTGTAGGAGATAGACCCATGTAACACGAGTGTGGTCATCGATGAAGGTTAAAAACCAACGTTTTCCATGATGAGTTGGCTGTTTGGACGGCCCCCAAAGGTCGCTGTGGATAAGTGTAAAGGGTGTAGATGGTGTATATGTTTTTTTCGGAAACGGGGCACGGGTATGTTTTGCCAATTCACAATATTCACATCGAAGTAAATGTAAATTTTTATTAATAAACAACGATGGAAACAAACGAGATAAGTAGGGAAAGCTAGGGTGTCCTAGTCGGTAATGGTGTAACATGATATCCGGAACAGAGGATGAAGGCCGAGACTGAACACAAGAGAGAGAGGACTGTAGACCATCAGATGGAGACTGCTCAAGGTAATAGAGACCGTTGTGAATCCTAGCACTGCCAATCGTCTTCCCCGATAGTTGGTCCTGAAAGTGACATGAACCAGGTGAGAAAGTAGCAGAACAATGACAGTCACGAGTGAGTTTGCTTACAGAAATGAGGTTACACTTTAAGGAAGGAACAAATAAAACTTTTCGTAAAGTAATGTCCTTGGACACGATAATATTGCCAATGCCATGGACACGAGAGAATGAACCATCCGCTATCTTGACTGTCATATCACTAGCACAAGGAGCATAAGAGCAAAAGAAATGAGAGGCCCCGGTCATATGATCGGAGGCTCCGGAATCAATAATCCAAGGTAGCGAAGAACGAGAGATAAGGGCCGAGTTGGCTATACCAGATTGGGTTAAGGAGCAAGACCCGAGGGTGGGAGCGGATGGAGGATTAATCGCAGCTTCTCGGAGGAGACGACAATATTTTTCAATTTGCTCTATTTGATCAGCAGTGAAGGGAGCTGAGGTGTGAGAGGACGAGGCCTGTTCCTGGGCAGGATGTGCTTGAATACTGCGACCATCAGATTTCTTTCGTGGTTGCCAATTCGGCGGCTTGCCATGAATCTCCCAGCATTTGTCTTTGGTATGGCCCGGGCGGTGGCAGTGATCACACCAGGGTCGTTTCCCTTGACGCTGGCTGGAGTTCTTGTTGGAGGCTAGCGCAGATACCTCGGAGACAGACGAGCTTAGTGGTAAGGTATCTGGGAGCATGACTTTGCGGCGAAGTTCTTCACGGCGGACCTCTGAAAAGGCATCATCAGTGGACGGAAAGGGGTCACGGGCAACAATACGTCCTCGGACATCATCCAACTCTCTGTTGAGGCCAGCAAGGAAGTCGAACACTCGTTCCTTCTCAAGAGTGCGTCGGACATGATTACTGCATTCGGCACATATGTGAGAGTCTTCAAGGAATAAATCCAGCTCCTGCCATAACTCCTGAAGCTCCGAGAAGTAGTGGGTCACAGAATTGGAACCCTGTTTAATCTCCTTAAGCTTGGAGCGTAATTCGAAAAGCTGAGAGGCATTACCCAGATCAGAGTACATGCGACGGACAGCATCCCATACTTCATGTGCAGTTTTGAACCATAAATATCGACGACTAATGTTCTGCTCCATCGAGTTAATGAGCCACGCAAGAACAATGGAGTTGTCGGCCAGCCAAGTAGAGTATGTTGGATCGGTGGTCGCAGGAGGAGGGAGATCGCCGGTGAGAAAACCTAACTTCCCACGAGCGCAGATGACGATTTTTACAGACTGTGCCCACTGTAGATAGTTACGGCCATTTAGGCGATAAGTTGTGATTTGTAGTGACGACATATCACTCCCGGAAAAAGGAGCGATTGACCCAAAAGCGCCAGAGGGTTTCTCGGGCGTGGCATCTCCGGTAATGATAGGTTTATTAGACATGATTCTTAAAAAATAAGGCTCGAGGGAGAGACGCGATGAAGAGGAAGGATCAAGAGTCTACTGCTCTGATACCATATGAGAAAAGGAGAAGGAATGAACTTGTTATTTTTATTCATCAACTTTACAACTTATATAGAGTACAACAAAAAATCTAGAGAATCTAACTTCCCTAATTAAAGAGATTACACAAATCTAACCTTCCTATCTTAAAAGATTATACAAAGATTACACTACCTAATCAACCTTTATGTTTCCTAATTTAGAAGATTGTTTCCTAATTTAGAAGATTGTTCCCTAATTTAGAAGATTGTTTACACATCCTCGCGAGTTTATCTGCCTTTTCATTGCTTTCCCGAGGTATCTGCTCTAGAACCACCTCAGAGAAGGCCTCCGTTAATTTATTCAGAGCCTCCGCATACTTCACCATCTTCTCGTTCTTGATGTCGAACCTCCCATTGCTCTGTTGAACCATCAACTGGGAGTCATAATAGAGTAGGACCCGAGCTATTCCCATATTCTTTGCTGCTCGGAGCCCGATGAGCAAGCCCTCATATTCCGCTTCATTATTGGAGGCCTTGAAGTCGAGAGTTATTGCTAGACTTGTTTCTTCCCCCCAGGGGGACACCATAACTATCCCGACGCCACTTCCCGATGAGCAAGAAGATCCATCCACATAAACTTTTCATCTCTCCTCTTGCTCGAGGTGCACTGATTCTGCCAAGAAATCTGCCAATGCCTGCGCCTTAATCGCTGCCCGAGGTCTGAACTGTATATCATACTCGTTGAGCTCGGTAACCCACTTGACAAGTCTTCCGGAAGCGTCGGGGTGAGAGACAATTTGCCCCAACGCGCTATTAGTAAGGACAGTGATAGGGTGAGATAAGAAATAAGGCCTGAGGCGCCGAGCAGTAACAACCAAATCTAGATCCAACTTCTCTTGTGTAGTATAATTTATCTCGGCCCCCTTCAGAGCATGGCTTACGAAATACACCGGTTGATGCATCTGTCCTTCCTCTCGAACTAGAACTGAACTGGCCGCTTACGGGGTAACAGCCAGATAGACAAATAAGGGCTCTCCGAGTTCGGGCTTGTTGAGAACGGGCAATCCCTTCAAATACTCCATCAACTCCTGAAAAGCTTTGTCGCTATGCTTGTTCTACTCAAACTGCTTGGCCTTACGAAGTTTTTTGAAGAAAGGGAGACTTCGGTCCGCAGGCCTTGAGATAAATCGGGAGAGAGCAGCAATCCTCCCTGTCAACCTCTGTACCTCTTGAATATCCGAGGTGGACACATTGAAGCCAGAGCTCGCACCTTCTCGGGGTTAGCCTCAATTCCCCGACGAGTCACCATGTAGCCCAAGAACTTCCCTGTCCGAGCTCCAAATAAGCACTTGCTGGGGTTTAGCTTGATTTGATATTCTCGCAGAGTGTGGAAAGTCTCCTCCACATCAGATATAAAACTCTTCTACTCCCGAGACTTTATTAATATATCATCGACATATACCTCGACGTTCCTCCCGATCTGTTCTTTGAAAACCTTATCCATCAGCCTCTGATAAGTGGCCCCTGCATTCTTGAGCACGAAGGGCATAACAACGTAACCGAATGTTCCCTCGGCAGTAATAAAACTGACCTTGCGCTGATCCTCCTCGGCTAGCGGGATTTGGTGATAACCCTGATAAGCATCCAGGAAGCTGAGAAACTCGTGTCCCGAGGTGGAATCGACGAGCTGATCAATCATGGGAAGAGGATAACAATCCTTGGGGCACGCTTTGTTCAAGTCTCGAAAGTCCACGCACATTCTCCATTTTCCTGTAGCTTTTGGTACCAGAACAACATTAGATAACCAGGTAGGGAAGTATACCTCTCTGATGTGCCCGGCCTGCAATAAGTCCCCGACCTGAGCCCCGATCACTGCATCCTTCTCGGGCCCGAAGTGTCTTCTCTTCTGTATAACTGGTCGGGAGCCCGAGGAGACATTCAGCCTATGCTCCATTACTTCGCGTCTGACCCCCTTTAGATCGGACGGGGACCAGGCGAACATGTCTTTGTTCCTCTCCAGGCATTGGATCAACTGTACCCGTACATCCTCTGGCAGAGTCTTTGCTATCTTTACAACTCCAGATGGGGGAACGAGGACTACTTCTTCCTCCTCATCCTCGGTGGTCAACTGGAACTCATCCCCGACCACATTCACTCCTCTGTCCTCCCGAGCCCTTGGATGGTCTTGGGCCCGAGACTTAGCTACTTTCTGCTCCACTCTGACTTCTTCCACATAACATTTCCTCATCATCTTCCTATCTCCGAGCACCTCCCCTACTGAATTCCCCACAGGAAACTTGATCTTCTGATGCAAGGCCGAGGCCATCGCTAAGAATGCCGCAATGGTCGGCCTTCTCAGGATAACGTTGTAGTAAGAGGAAGCATCCACCACAGTAAATTCCATCACTTTAGTCTTCCTATGCCCACCCGATCCCAGCGAGAGAGGCAGCTGAACTACTCCCACTGGCTGCAGAGAATGACCTGTGAAACCATACAGAGGTGTATTCACGGGCTCCACACGATATTTCCCGAGATCCATCTGATCAACTGCGCTCTTGAAGAACACATTGACCGAGCTCCCTGAGCCCACAAAGATGCGGGCCACTTCATAGTTTGCAATCATTGCCCGAATAACCAGAGCGTCGTTGTGTGCTTCCACATCCATAGGTTTCCACATCCATATGGTAAATCCTCGAGGCCAAATGAGATGGTGGGCCCCGAGCGCCTCTTCTCCACCTCCATAGTCTCCATCCGACGACACCGAGCCTTCCTCGCTCGATTAGAGTCCCCATCAGTAGGTCCTCCTGATATCCTGTTGATAACTCCCCGGGAAGGTTGTTGATTCTTCTACACAAGGTAAGACGTATCCGGGGTTGACTCTTTATCACGTCGGGACATAGTCCTCGGGAGATATTCCCGAACTAGGTAGGGGTCCTCGGTCCATCTCCCGAGCTCTTCATACGAAATCCTTGTGTGACACCCGATCTTGGTAACGCACGTCGGGACTTCAGGTGAGCTGTTCGGTCCTCGGATCCCGAGGTGGTTATGGGGGCATCAAATACTATAACGACAGGGATGAGAATGAGGACTGTGGGTATAGTGATGATGATGAAATTATTGATCCCAGCATGTAGGATATTGTTATATGATATGTATGAATTCATACCGATTATTAATCTACTCTTGCGGATTCGAATTGTGGTTAATTATTATGTAATTAATGAAACCATTAATTGGATAATAACAATTAAAAATATGAATAACATATATGAATTTCATTCTAAAACGATATATTTTTATTTAGTATTCTATTTAACGACGTAACGTAGCGTCCATTTTGCGGATTTCGAGGAGTTGTTCACAACTTTTCTTACGTGTATTTAAATTAGTATTTGGGAAACTTTGCTGCTCAACTGATTTACCTAATTTCTGATTTCACATTTTCTAAAAATTATATTAATTTTTGTACATTGATTATTAATTCGGTTAATTTGGTCAAACCGCAGAAAGTACTTCGAACATGTCGGTAGTTTTTCGATGGCATGCTTCATGTTACTATATGGACCAAAATCGTAAAAATTTTGCAAGTTAGTGTACCAAAACTGAGATTTGAGGTCTGACTTTTCAGTTTTTTGTTTTAAACTACTAAGTTTTAAATATTTGACTTTGATACATTAACCTTTAATTTTAGGTCTTTTGGTCCAAGTACACATGTGATGACTAACATGTCAGCATTATTTCGATGACAATATAAATAATCTTGGTATTACATCAACATTTACTGATCTCATGACTGCAATTGAATAAATAACCAAAGACTAAAAGTTAGTATCAAAAATAAAATGAGAAAAATGAGGTGATGATAATGAATTCATAACCGCATTGACAGATAGTAAATATACCTCCATTGAGAACCAACGTAAGAAAATGGTATGTGTGAAAACCTAGAAATTTAGCTATCAGAAATTCGGCCCATGGAAAAAAAAAATTAATTATGATGATCAACTAGCTTTGAAACAGTCAACTCAGCTTTGGAACAGTCAACTCAGCTGGTCAACGTCAACTCAGCTGGTCGATAGTCAACTCAGCTTTGGAACAGTCAACTCAGCTTTGGAAAAGTCAATTTACATATCAGATTACATCTGGAAAGCCAACCATCAACAATCATAACTGCCGATCTAGGGAGATTTATGGCCAAGTAAATGCCCAATTCAATGCATAATTATGACCACAAAGTGGTCATAATGGTAATAAAAATGTGACCCTTCAAATTCCTCAACCTCTCCTATATATAACACACTTCAAAGATGGAGAATTCACTGTATAAACATCAAGAAATTCTGTCAAATTCGCATAATGGTAATAAAAATGTGACCCTTCAAATTCCTCAACCTCTCCTATATATAACACACTTCAAAGATGGAGAATTCACTGTATAAACATCAAGAAATTCTGTCAAATTCGTTTAAGAGGCAGCCCCATTTCAAAAATAAGATGTTGATATTTTGAGTATTCCAGCATCAATCTGAAGGCCTACTGTTTGAAACCTATTGTCACTGCTCCATTTCTTAGAATCTGATCTCCACCGTCCAGAATTTTCTACTCTATGTTCTAAATACTAGGTACAAATTTCATTATGATCTAACGGTTATATTTTTGTAAAAGAAATTCTCAAGAATGTTGCACAGATTACATGTGAGGAAACTACAGCTTCTGTTTATCATCCTAAATTGATTTCGAATGTCCTCGATCCGATCTCCACCGTTCAGATTTTACTTCGATATGTCTCCATATGGTTTCCAAATTTCATTCTAATCCAACGATTAGAGTTTTGTAAAACTCCTTTTCACTACTTCTATACATATTCCATACGAGAAATCTACAACTATTTTCCATCACTTAGAAACTATTGCAAATTTCCTCGAAAGAAGATCTTGACCGTTCAAAAGTGATTCCATTATGCTTCATATATGGTGTTCAAATTTTACTCTGATCCAAAGGTTAGATTTTACCAAACTATCTTTTCAATACTATTGTACCGATTATATACGACAAAACTATAGCTTCTATTCACCGTTTCAATATGAATTCAATTGGCTTACAAATCCTATCTTTTCCGTTCACAATTTATTTTTTTCCTTTTGTGAACAAGCCAACCAACTTTGGGCCTAATCCGACAGTTCGTATACCGAAGACGCATATGAAAATATCGGTGATTTTCATAATTATGCAACTTCAGAAAATCTCTATAATCGCGATCCTCTTCGAGTGGCAATCAGATACTATATCAAGCACTGCTCTGTTCTGATGATAAAATTCAGTATACATATGTATATTTTTATTATGCTCGAATGGTTCCCCCACTTGCTGAGTGTTTTCCCAGACACTCACCCCTTACTTCTCCTCCCCAGATAAAAACTAAGAACAGGTTGAACAGGACGAGCAAGAGATGTTCTGAGGCTGGTGAAGACTTTGTATAGGTTAATGTAATTTCGCTTCCGCAAAACTTTGATTTTCAGTTGTAAAGACGATTAATTTAATTATGTAAAAGACTGGTTTTGAGCTGCACTAAGATGCTTGATGTTTTGAAATGAATAATTATTAAACATCGTCGGTGTTCACGTCCAGGCCCGTTCTCGGGACGTGACGGTATGTGCAATGTATTCCCTTTTTAAACGAATACATCTTAGTAAAAACGTTTTTTTGCATCACATTTCAGATGCTTATTTTACGAAAATATATATAGATTTCGAATAGAGTATCATTCAACATCCAATTGTTTCAAAACTGGGTTCCAGGATTAAACTATTTTATATTGAAAGTAGAAGGGAAAATGTTCACAAAATATGAAATAACACTCGTTCAATGGATGTCCAAATAATGGATTATCGCTATGTGGGAATTTTTATGTATCTACTTTGTTGAAGAGAAGAAGCTATAAGTTGTCTATCTTTATGCATTCGTTTATCATAATCCTCCGTATTCATCTATAAACGTTACCTCCAAGGTAACTGCATTTCAAAAGAGTATCTAAAAGATCATATAAAGATATTTATTTGTAGTAATTACTTTATCTGTTTTTTTTTTAAAATAAATATTTTATCAAAATATGGTATTTTTTTTAGGAAAAATATGGTAAGTTTTATATATATTGGATTTCTTATAATGATATACATTCGAAACGTTTTAATCAAATTATTTATGGAATTTATGTTTTTATTTCTATTTCCACATCTAAAATGTATGTGTATTGGCTATATAGTTGAATATGAGATACTATAGTGTTGAAATGAAATTGGGTGACTCACAAGTTGGTATACAAGAGGAAAAATGAGAACAGAGGCAACTAACCGGGATAGGCTACTGGAGCAATCGGTGGAAATGGTTGGAAAAATACAGTGTCTCATACTTCTGGGAAATAAGGCAACGGCTAAAACAGAAAAGAAAAGAGGTGGGAAACCGAGAGCAACAAGGGAAACCAGTCTGGGATATGAAATACAGTTGGGAAACTTGGAGCGGGAATCAGAACACACACACTTTTCTTCTGGGATACCCAAGACGAGTTCTTCAATCGCACACCTTGAAAATACACTCACACGCACACAGTGGAAGAAACAGAACGCTACGAGAGATGGGATCAATCAAGGGAGTAAGGCTTGATTGAGAATTCTTGTAGGATTGTTGTAACTGTTGTTGTACAGAACTGTGATCAACAAAGATTGAGGTGTTTCTCTTCCCGTGGATGTAGGCAATGTTGCTGAACCACGTATATCGTTGTCTGTGTTGAATTCTTTCTGTTTTCTTGCGTATTGTGGTCATTGATTTCTAACAAGTGGCGTCGTATGTGGGAAACACGAAGGCCACGACAGATCACGATCAAGAAATGGGCACCATGAAATTCGATATTGAAAAGTTTACCGGCACCAACGATTTTGCCCTGTGGAGAATCAAGATGCGGGTAATACTAATTCAACAAGGACTGGTGGAAGAGTTAAAGGGAGATGAGGAAATCCCAGGTGATTCCAAAGATAAGGTCCAGATTATGGCGAAAGCCCTCTCCGCTATAATCCTATGTCTGGGAGACAAACCTCTAAGGAAGTCTGCAAAGAGACATCGGCTGCTGGAATGTGGGCCAAACTCGAAAAACTATACATGACAAAATCCCTCTCCAATCGGCTGTACATGAAGCAGCGTCTCTACTCTTTCAAGATTGGAGATGACAGAAATATATCTCAACAGGTGGATGAGTTCATCAAGATTCTTGATGATCTGGAAAACATAGATGTGAAAATGGAGGATGAAGATAAGGCTATTATACTGTTGAATTCCCTTCCATCCTCATATGAAAACCTGCGTGATGCTATGTTGTATGGGAGGGAGCAAACTATATCTCTGGAGTAAGTGCAGTCGGAAATTCAAGCAAAAGAATTGCAAAAGAGGATCCAAGTGAATGGACAGAAACAGGGTGAAGTACTCTCAATCAGAGGAAGACCCAAGAAGAGATCACGTCCAAAGGAGAGAAATAGATCAAAATCGAAGGAGGGACCAAAGTACAAGTGCTTCCGCTGTCACAAAGAAGGACATTTTAAGAAAGATTGCCCTGACAAGAAGAGAAAGAACTTCGATAAACCAAAGGAAAATGGTGAAGCAGCTGTTGTTCTTGATGGGTATGAATCAGCAGAAGTTCTTGTAGTTACAGATCAAGATACTTGTACAGACTGGATACTTTACTCGGGGTGTTCGTTTCATATGTGTCCCACAAGGTCATGGTTTGAAACATTAACAGAGTGTGATGAGGGTGTCGTTCTGTTAGGAAACAACAGGTCATGCAAAGTGAAGGGAGTTGGTTCAATCAGAGTTAAGATGTTTGATGGAGTGGACAGATCTCACTGCTGTTAACAATCTGTCCAAGAATTGAAGGGAAGTTTGATATCGCTAGGCACACTGGACCATGATGGATAAACTTTCAAGGCAGAAAATGGTGTGCTGAAAATTCAGAAAGGCTCAATGGTGGTTATGAGAGGACTGATGAAACAATCACTGTATTTTCTACAAGGAAGCACAATAATTGGAAGCTCAGACTTTATCCAACGCTCCACAGATGCATCTCGGCTATGGCATCTCAGGCTGGGACATGTTAGTGAGCAGGGACTAATGCATCTCTCTAAACAGAACCTGCTCTGTGGAGATAAAGTTCTCAGTCTGGACAAATGTGAACACTGCATTCTTGGTAAATCAAGGAGGGTTAAGTTCTCTAAAGCAATCCATACTACATCAAGGCCATTGGAATATGCTCATTCTGATTTATGGGGACCGACAGGAACACCAACACATGGTGGAGGACGCTATTTCATGTCCATCATCGATGATTTCTCCAGAAAGGTGTGGGTGTTCATACTCAAGACCAAAGATGAGGCTCTATCTAAGTTCAGGGAATGGCTGATAGTGACAGAAAACATGAAGGAAATGAAACTCAAGTACCTTAGGACCGATAATGGTTTAGAATATCTGTCAAATGAGTTTAAAGAGTTCTGTAGCTCAAAAGGAATCACTAGGCACATGACTGTTGCAGGAACCCCACAACAAAATGGTCTAGCTGAACGTATGAACCGCACGCTTCTAGAAAGGGTCAGATGCATGATATTGAATGCTGGATTACCAAAGACTTTTTGGGGTGAAGCAGTAACAACGGCATGTTATCTGATAAATAGATGTCCATCCAGCGCTATAGAATTCAAGACTCCAATAGAACTATGGAGTGGAAAGCCTGCCGACTACTCAAACATAAGAATCTTTGGATGCCTTGCTTATGTACATGTTAAGCAAGATAAGCTGGAACCAAGAGCTAGGAGGTGTATATTCATAGGATATCCAGAAGGGGTAAAAGGATATAAAGTATGGAATTTGGAACCTTCTGGCCCAAGGTGCTTCCACACAAGAGATATTGTTTTCGATGAGACAAAGATGGGATATAAGTTGAGTACAGCAGAAACACAGGAAAGTACTCAAACTGTGAATGATATGCAAGTTGAGGTGGAGCAAGTCTATGAGAACCTCAATGATCAAAGGCCCTCTGAAAATGTTCTGGAAAAGGGGGAACAAGAGAGCCCAGCAGAAAGGGACCGGGACTCATATAATCTGGTTAGAGACAGAGCAAAGAGGGAAGTTAAGCCACCGAGCAGGATTGGACATGCAGATATGGTCTACTATGCACTGACTACAGCTGAGCAGATAGAGTATGATGAACCAAGCACATATACAGAAGCTATCACAGGAAAGAATAAGAAAAATTGGATCCAGGCAATGGATGAAGAAATGGAATCTCTGGACTAAGGAATAATACTTGGAGCGTTAAGTTGAAAGACCAGCGAGACAGAAAGTTATTGGATGCAAATGGATATATAAAGTTAAGGAAGGTGATGCTGGGGAAAAGAGACACAGATTTAAAGCAAGGCTAGTAGCGAAGGGATACAATCAGCGGAGGGATAGACTACAAGGAAATCTCTCACCGGTTGTGAAACACTCCTCTATAAGACTGATGTTAGCCTTGGTTGCTCAGTTGGCTTGAACAGCTCGATGTGAAGACTGCTTTCTTGCACGGAGAACTAGAAGAAGCTATATATATGCACCAACCTGAGGGCTATGTAACTGAAGATCAAAAGGAGAAAGTCTGTTTACTCAGGAAGTCTCTCTATGGTCTTAAACAGAGTCCGAGACAATGGAATAAACGCTTCGATGAATTTATGTTGAGTATTGATTTCAGAAGGTGCAAGTATGATAGCTGTGTGTACATACGGGAGGAAGGGAATGACAGAAGGACCTACCTCCTGTTGTACGTGGATGATATGCTTAATGCCAGTACAAGCAGATCAAACATTGATAGTGTGAAGAGGTTGTTGAGTTCTGAGTTTGAAATGAAACAGTTGGGGGAAGCCAAGAGGATTCTGGGAATGGAGATTGTGAGGAACAGGAAGAATAATGCTCTTTTCTTGTGTCAAAGCTCATACATTTCAAAAGTATTGCACAGATACAGAATGCATGAGGCAAAACCAAGTATGATTCCTTTGTCACAAGCTCTCAAACTCTCAGTAGATCAGTCGCCTATCACAGAGGAAGAAAGGAACTTACATGGAATCAATACCGTATGCCAGTGGTGTGGGCAGTGTGATGTATGGGATGGTGAGTAGTAGACCTGATCTGGCGCATAGCATGAGTGTGATCTCGAGGTATATGTCAAATCCAGGTGCACCACACTGGAATGCTCTCAAGGGTATATTCAGATATTTGAAAGGCACACAAAATCTTGGATTGTTGTTTGAAAAGGAAAAAGGACATGAGCAATCCGCTTGTGGGATATGTGGATTCTGATTTTGCTGGAATACAGATACTAGGAAATCGTTACCAGGATTCATATTCACTCTCTTTGGCACCGCAGTAAGCTGGAAAGCAACATTGCAATCGGTGGTGGCTTTATCAACTACAGAAGCCGAATATATATCTCTGTCAGAAGGAATTAAAGAGGCTATGTGGTTGAAAGGGATGGTATCTGAATTGGGAATATCTCAGGATGCAGTAGTGGTCAATTGTGATAATCAAAGTGCTATCCATCTTACAAAACATCAAGTTTATCACGAAAGATCCAAACACATAGATGTTAAGCTGCATTTTGTAAGGGATATAATTGAGAAGGGAGAAGTGCAGGTGGAGAAAATTGACACTAAGGACAACCCGGCTGATATGATGACCAAACCACTTCCACACTCCAAGTTTGTGCATTGCATGAACTTGGTTAAAGTGGTGAAACATCAATGAGCAGGGGTGAAGGAAGAGAACACCTAACTTGGAGTCAAGGTGGAGATTGTTGAAATGAAATTGGGTGACTCACAAGTTGGTATATAAGAGGAAGAATGAGAACAGAGGCAACTAACCGGGATAGGCTACTGGAGCAATCGGTGGAAATGGTTGGAAAAATACAGTGTCTCATACTTCTGGGAAATAAGGCAACGGCTAAAACAGAAAAGAAAAGAGGTGGGAAACCGAGAGCAACAAGGGAAACCAGTCTGGGATATGAAATACAGTTGGGAAACTTGGAGCGGGAATCAGAACACACACACTTTTCTTCTGGGATACCCAAGACGAGTTCTTCAATCGCACACCTTGAAAATACACTCACACGCACACAGTGGAAGAAACAGAACGCTACGAGAGATGGGATCAATCAAGGGAGTAAGGCTTGATTGAGAATTCTTGTAGGATTGTTGTAACTGTTGTTGTACAGAACTGTGATCAACAAAGATTGAGGTGTTTCTCTTCCCGTGGATGTAGGCAATGTTGCTGAACCACGTATATCGTTGTCTGTGTTGAATTCTTTCTGTTTTCTTGCGTATTGATATCAAAATGTTCACTTTAAATAATAAGAGTAAGTGTGGAAGATTTCATAATTATTTATATTTTTCATCAAATTAACAATCGAAAGAAGGAATGCCAATAGAGGGCCCTAATAGACAAATGAGCATTAACTTCGATACCATGTTAAGAGTTACTTGGACATAACTCAATCTAAAAGTTAGCCCAAAGGGAAAGATTTGTCCAAATCCATATATATAGCTATATAAAATTTAATCCGGCCGATGATTAAAAAAAAAAACAATTAATTGTTATTCATCGTCAACGTAATATATTTTGGAGTTCATTACATATATATCTATTTGTAGCTACTAGAAAAGTTAGCCTAAGCGTTTTGATTATTATTCTTCTACGTTTTGAATTCTTCACCTTAAATTTTTGTTTAACCAATTGTCAAGGTTAGCCATGTGTAAAATTTTCACACATGTTATTAATCTTTTTGTTATTGATATTAAATTCTACAATAAACTCAAACTCTACGATTAGACAACCATAGCAGGACGAGGGGTGTATTTCCTGCCGTTTGTCCGTATTCGTGGCTATTTTTAAGCGCATGGACTAGTTTAAGATAATATATTAGACATATTCGTAGTTTAAGATAATATATTAGACATATTCGTAAAAATATTCACCTATCAAAATTTGGTAGGATGTATTCGGATTGATGGTTTAAATTTAGCGACGGATTAACTTTGAAAATCTACAACAGAATAAAATACTATCGTTAAGTTTAGCAACAATTTTCAAACAGAAACCATCTAAAAACATTTGTGACTTGAAATTGCTAGGTGTTATATCGGTTCATAATAAAGAACCTACTAATGTGATAACCAAGTCATAAGATGAAAGGGCATAGCTAAACCTTGAAAGAAAATCAGTAGTGAGAGATGGTTTGAAAGCAATTCAATAGGTAGAACTATGCCTAGAACGGGAGCTCCTGATGGTAAGACGACTTTCTTAGTGACCAAAATTAGAAATGAAGCATACCCTAGACATATGGGGCAAAGATGAAAGGGCTTTTTATAACATTTATTGTAGCTCTCGTTGGAGACTAATATATTCCATCCAAACATACGACGGCCTAGACTATCGGATCATGGACGAGTTGGATTGGAGGACATAGGTTTAGCCTAGCCCAACTTCTAACTAGAGCCGTCAAAACGGTCTAAACCCATCGGGTTAGCCCGCCTTGCCATGAAAAATAGAGGGTTGGGGGTTACTAAAATACTAGCTCGTTCGGAGGCAGGTCGAAACGGGCTGACCCGTTTGGATCACGGGTTAAGGTGGGGAGGGACGGTGCGGGGCGGGTTGGCCGCGCGTTTGGTAAAAACTAATAAAATCTATATTATTAATATCTTATAATATTTTATTTTGAGTCAATATAACACTCCATGTTGAGTTATTTTTTTTAGTTATATTTTTGAAATGACGATCGTTAATGTGCAATTATAAAAAATAAAAAAATTTCAAGAAGTAATGTAATTTCATGTATAATTTGATTTATTTTATTATAAATTAAGATCTTAAGTGATCAAATTGCATAAAAGAATTAGAAGAAAGTAAGACTAATGGAACGTGTTAAATAAAATATATGAACGGTGAACACAGTAATGCTAAAATGATAATTATAATCCAAACTCAAAAAAATATTTTAGTTGTGACGGATTGCTCTGTCAGATCACCAACCCGGGTTGGGACGGGACTGGCCGGTTGGGCCGTTTGACATAGCTGCTTCTAAGTCCTGTGCTAAATAGGCCGGGTATCCGATATTTGATAAAATGGATACATAGTTACGTAATAGACATTTTATTCCCTAACATTTAATTGATATGATTGGCCGACTAATTCGTATTCATCGTTAATTAACCTAAGTAAGTTGGGATAAGATTTCATCGTACCACCATACAGACCACTTCCAATACATCTATATTACTATGAATGTTTACGTCAAACTTTTGGTTGATCACATAAATATACACTATTACTATATATTTTTCACTATTAAATAAACCCCCGATCGTATTTATATATGGAAATATTTCTAATTCCGAGGATGAAATAGTTGGATTTAGAATACTTTGTTTTCAAATTAGTTTAACTCAATATACAGCCTTTTACTATACGAATTTCAAAGAAATAACGTGAAATAACTAGCAATTTATGTCTCTGGATTTGGACTTTTGTGAAGAAAAGTTAAATTTGACTTTGGCGAATTCAAATTGCTATATCCGAAATTTTCTAAATTTGAGTGGCTTTGTGTTACAAATTTGACATCCAATCCTCCCAAACCATTTAAATCGAATTATTACAAATTTAAAAGTTTTAATCTATTTTTTTATATGTATTTACTATCTTATAATATATTAACACCTAGCGTAAAAGAAGATGATGATGCAATTTTGAATTTATCCCTACAATTTAGTACAATGTGTTTAGTTAATAACATAAATGAATAATGTTTTTTATAAGTAATTTATGTCTTCGTTATTAAATTAAACTAATTTTTAATCTTTCATATTCATCTTATAGACTTACAACCCGTGCTTATGCATTGTTAATAAGGTTACTTTGGACATTTAATATATCACACAAAATGATTCCAAATATTTAAAATCAAACTTAAACAATATAAAATTACCACCACTATTATTTTTCTTATATGTTAATTTCTTTATCTTACTCATAATTCATATATTCCACCCTAGTCTACTAACAAATATATTACTCGGCAAGTTGCCCGCTCTCCAAACCCCAATCAGGATGGTCTCGTTCACAGCCGATTCCACCGCCGCCGCCGTCGTTGCCGGCACCACCACCTCCACTGTTGACGGTGGTTCACTTAAATTGGATTCAATTCCCATTGTGGATATTAGACTGCTCTCCCAGTCGGAACTATATTCCCTCTCCCTGTGCTGTTCCTCATCCTTCGATCCCCACCGCTGCGACGATGTTGTTATCCCGAAGATCGATCGCTCCGTCTTCAACGAGTCCGCCGGATCCCGAAAACAAACTTATTCCCGCCTCCGTCTCGCCCCTCCCTCCTCATCCCCCATTCCTAGTCGCCGCCGGACTCCCCATCTCCGCACCACCGCCCCCAATCTTGTAAATATAAACAAGGATCCAGAGAGTTCACATACAATCACTCTACTCAAGGAATTATTCTATTCCGACGTTAATCCTGATGAATTGATTCCGGTTAAAATTGATTGTTCGCATTCATCTGATGAATTAGTTCCGGTCAAAATAGATTATTCACATTCCCCACTTGTTGAAAAGTTGCCTTCTTTGCCTTTGTCGTATGCCTCGATTGTTGTCAACACAAGCCATAAACGGAAGCGAGGTCGCCCAAGGAAGAAAGAATTGTTTGAGAATGCGCTCGATCTGGCACCGGTGGAGGTCAACGTGGAAGGAATTGGTACAGAGAATGAGACAGATGTGCGGGAGAATTCAGATAATAGAGACAATGAATTCAGTTCCCTTTCGGGAGGAAATCATGCAGAAGACCCAAGGATTGAAAACTGTCAATAGAGGAAGAAGAAGAATTGGTTGGACTGAGGAGTGTTCGTGTATGTCGAACCAAGGTTCTTTTGTTTCAACTATGCTTCTTTTGCTCTTTGACTTCACCAATTTTATTATTGGAAACTTTACAACAATACATGAAGAAAGAAGATTATTCCATTTTTTTGGAAAATAGTTCGTTTTGGCCAAATCTTCTAAACGTGCTGTTGCTCTTTCTCTTGAAGAATGGAATGCTAGTGTTAGCCAACAGCTAACAGAGAGTGGTTTTCAATTAAAGAATAAAACTATAGACATGACATTTTAGGGAATACTATTAATACATGCAGAAATGAGTTTCCAGGAAAGGATAAAGTTGTGCGTTCTATATACATTGAAGTTTCACTTATAATAACTTCAACCTCAATCACTGACATATACTTCATGTTTACAATCGCTTATTTCGTGCTTCTGTTAGCCTCTCTTCATCTGATGATCGATCTGATAAATAAAAAAAGATATTCAATGGAAAGAACAGCTTATGGCTATGATTAGTTTGGGGCCTCGTGCTTTACATGGGTACATAGTTTGCTAGATATGCCAAAAAGCAAAAATTTCCCCCTGTCGATGTATTGGTCAGGGGAGCTGATGGGAACGTTAATCTACTACGAGAAAGGCTCCTGTGTGTTGTCTGGTTGTTCACCTGAGAGATATCCTCCAATTTTGTTTAGTGACCTTTTACCTATTTAGTATTTGCTTTCCCCTAATTAAGCTTAGCCGGTGGTAACTTTTATATGTCATATCGGTGGTCTTCCTTCTTAAAGTTGTGTCTCGCGAAGAAACAGACATACATTTAAATGCACAGGGCACAGGTATGGAGTGAATTTAGTCATGACGATCATTATTCATACTAGGGTGCGATTGGTTCACGTGAAGAGACATTGTAGCATAACATTATTTATTAGTAATAAGTATTATGATTAGGAGTTGGATCAGAATAAGAGTAATATTTTTTATAGATGGATTAAAATTTAGAATAAAATGTTAAATTATATTTTTAATATTTTAAAAATTATATATATAATAAAAGGAAGAATATGATGATAATAGTGTGATTTTATATTAATAATTTGATTGGTACAAGATAAATAATTAACAATCTATTGATGTAAAATAAAAATTTAATAATTTGATTGATTTGAGATATATTATAATTTTGTCAAACATGAGACTTGAAACACATCCAAAGAATACTATTGCTTATGAACAAATTCACATGCCTGCAATCAGTCTTTAAAACCGCAAATAAACCTGGAGAAAGTGGTCAATGTAAGTAACAGTTCCGCTTGGGAAAAGACATGGAAAAAGTGGTCCATGAGTCCATCCATGACAACGTGAAAAAAATCGATTAAGCCGTTTTTTAGATAAAATTTTAGGGAATATTATTTACACTTCAGATAGTGTTGATAACCTTACCTTTTAAATTTTATTAGACAAAATTGGCTTACAATATCTCTCCTTATACATTAGTAGCAAACTACTAAATTTTAATATTGTGAAAAGTTTGTAACGAATACCGTACAAAAATAAAAATAAAAATTTTACTGTGATATTAGATTTCATATTATTTAATTCTATTTTATACCAAATTTTAGCATGATACAAAAGTATTAATCTTTTTCTTTTCAAGAAAAACACAAAAACAAAAAAAAAATATTCAATGTCGAGTAAAAATGTTAGCGTCATTACAAGTATTAGATTTTGGTATATGTAAAATATAAATTTCTTGAATTTATAACTAAAGTTAAAATTCAATTTCATTACCTTTTATTTGTAATATATATTCCGAACAATATTTTATTATATAAAGATACTATTGGGGTTCAATTTATTCAGTTTTTACAATAAAATCAATTTACAATATGTAATTAATTTGTTTTAAATTTTTAACTTTAAAAATGATATAGACGAATTAGCTTTATTTAATATGATCTTTTCTTTTAGTTAAATAAAAACTATATATTTGAAAAAAAAACATAAGTGAAATTCACAATATTTTTTTTTTGCATTTTTCACAATTAGTGATATTTAATAATTTAACTATACTTTTTAGCAATTAATATTAACATAAATTACCTTATTGAAAGCATTGAGTTGTAAAAGACTTTCGTAAAAGTAAACCAATCAAATACTACAACTGTCAATTGTTAAAATAAAATAAAAAATATAGCATACATAACAAAATGCGAAGTATAAATAAAACTTGAAAACTTTTTGAGTTCAGTTTTTGTAAAATTTGAAGATAATTTTTTTATATAATTTAAAATTTCAAATATGCAATAATATGAAATTGTTGCCTTTCTTATGAAACCGCTAATGGAAAGCATAGATTGAAGCCTCTATAAGGGACTATGATCAACTCACACTAGCGATGATGGTCATAGTAGAGCTAGTTGAAGGGGTCCGAGAACTGGTACCGTGAGCTCTCACACAGCTCGGATATCAATTCATTGATTGAAATACAGATTGCGTGACTTTCAAAAAGGGTTTAGAAAAACAGCACGCCAAGCAGATCGCACCTAAGCTGAATCATCACAGAGCAGCGCTGCGTGCTGAGCAGATCGCGCATGATCTGAATCATGAAAACATGAGTTGATAACTCTAGTTCTTGAAAGGTTTTAGCACTGAGAAGTAGATCGGATATGATAGAAACTCATTCGAAAACAACCGAAATACTTTCTGAAAATTGAAAGCTTTAAGAACAATTTTAGACATGTATGCGATGCAGGTATAAATCCAGAAAGCTGTAAATTGAAAACTGTACAGAACTTATATGTTTGTTTGTGGAAGTTCGGAGCTAAATCTCCTATGTCTCTCTTATTCCAAACTGGAAGGATGCCACTAGAAATTTGATTACCGCAGCTCCTGCTCTAACCCGATCCAATAGCCCGCAAGCTGCGAGAACTCCTAGCACTCTACGCTTCACATCAGCCCACAAACTGTGTGAGCTGCAACAATATGAACATGTTTAATGTCTATGTTCAAAAACTACAATGATTCTGTTTTTTACATTCATTCTATTCTGTTTCGATCATCTCTCAATATGTGAGTGAATGTGTGTGTGAGATTTATAGTGTAAGCTCTCAAATATTTTCTCACACTCGGAAGTACTTCTTCAAAGCTGATATCTTCATCCTCTTCCCAAGTTACGCAGTCGACTATAATAATTCTACATTTAAGGTCTCGACTGTGCACCATCTCACATCTGGGCACAGATCTCAGCCTGTACACCATCTGCCACCTGTGTATACCAGCTCTCGACTGTTGCACATTTTTCTCTCTTTTTGTGTTTCGTGCATATATGTCGTTGTGTGCACGCTTCTGATTTTCACACCGCTGTCTTCATTCGAATCTTCAGTATATATGCAGCCTTTGATGAATTATTACCGTTGAAAAGATCCCTTATTTTGTGTCTGTCAATCTGATCTTCAGCTATGACATAAGGCTCTTTCCTCTTTTGGCTTTCAACGGCTGTTTCCTCTTTTGACGAAATTCAAAGGTTCTTTCAGTTCGAACAAAATACAGTTTTGTCCTCGCTTGTTCTGTTCATTGCTCGTACAGTTTGCTTGAATTCGTTTGACCAACTATGGCTTGATATGCTACGCTGTTCCTCTGAGCTGATCCTCTACGAAGCTCCCTCTAAGTTGTTCTTGCTCTACTCTACTTTGTACTGCTTTGTTCTGCTCTAATCTGAGTCTGTTCACTGTGAGCTGATCTGATATGAAGCCTGCTCTGATCTGATCTGCCTGATTTTTTATTCTCTCAACTGATAAGCTGATCATTCAGTTAAGCTCTAAGCTGATCTGTTCGTTTCTTTGTGCTATTTGCTCTTGCTATGTCTTTTCAGCTTAGACGTTCTCAGCTGATCTGAACCGATTTTGCTCTGAGTTGTTCACTCTGAACTGATATATATACTACACTGATTTTGACTGAGCTGTTTATCTGAGCTGATTATCTGATCTGATCTGTTCTAAGCTCTGAGCTGCTCTCGTAAGCTATAAGCAGATTTGCTTCTATTTGCTGATCTGATCTCATCTGATCTAATCTTCTTACTCTGAGGTGATCTCCCGATCTGATCTGTTCTAAGCTCTGAGCTGATCTGATTCCCGCTGTGCTTCTAATCTGATCTGAGCTGATTCTAAACTGTTCTTGTAACGACCAGATCTTTTAGAAGTCCACAATTAGAAAGATATGAGATTGAGGGATTACAATGCTATTTGATTCGATTCTTGAATTGATCGAGTTTCAGATTCTACCTATACATTGTTTAGCTTTTCTTTAGTTAAAGGCTAAATACCAGATTTCATGAGTATGCGCGTACAGATTTCATATTTTGCGCAATGTTTAGTCTTCATTCGATTATGCGTTAAAATTCTAATGTTAGAATGCAATTACAATAGATGTCTAGTGATTTCTGCAAGCCAAGTGAATCCTTTGTTTTAACTAAAATTGCTCGGGTTCCATATGCATCTTTTCATTTTAAAAAAAAACAGAGCACGCTTATAATGGATTTTGTCATATTGATTAAACGTGTGTCTTTCATTAGACTTTGTAAGTCATATAAATAGGACATTAAGCTGCTTCATGCATCATTACTTTTAAAACAAATCATTTTAAGCGGTGTTCTCTCTGAAGAATTCGAGCAAAGTACTTTCAAAGAATTTTAAAGGAAACATGCGGTGCGCAGGAAGTTACTGGATTTTCTATCGTTGTTGTGTTAAAGAAACCAGGCAAGTAAACTCTGTTTCTTGCTCACTCAATAGAAAGCATATATTCAATTCTGTTTTTATGATTATGTATGGTTTAAAGAAAAAGAAGATAGCTACTGCTGTTTTCAAAGAAAACGAGAAGTTCATGCTCTGTTTTCGAAGAAGTTTAGTTTACTGTATTTTGATTCATGAATGTTTTAGAAAATGGTTTGATGATGTTCTTCTAGTAAAGTCTTGAGTTTCCAATGATTTCTTTATCGAAGTAGCTTACAAGTAGCTTATTCGATCACTTTCATAAGTTGCTGTAAGATATTTCGAGTTCTTCAGAAGAAGGTAATCGTGTACTTCATGTTTATCCACACGGTTAAGTATGAGATCTGGTTCTTATACCTTCGTGGAATTTCTATGATAAACAGATCTCTAAGAGTAGAGGTTTGTTTATGTGATAAGTTAATTCAGATTCCTATTTTATTCGAGAGATCTGAATTGATTCTTTTTCGTTGAAACGCTTACGCAACATCCAGATTTCTACTGTTCCTTTAATTCGGATCTTTCCTTCTAAGTATGAGGTCTGGTTTTGTTTTTTTGTTGACTTTTGAAAGTAGCGTTGACATCTGTTGGGAATGGTCTCATTAGGTGAGATCTGATTTACTCGTTTGTTGGGTAAGATCTGATGACGTCACTCATTATTTGCGTTGACATCTGGTTGACCAACAGAGATCTGTTTTATTTCTTCTTCGATATGATTCAGATTTCTACTATTCATGAAAAACAGATTTCACACTTTACTTCTTCAATGCTTCTTTGATTGAGACAGAAAGCATAGATTCGGATTCCTCATTCATTTCCGAATCATTTCAAAGATGTTTTCGATTCAACTGACAGATTTAAGTAGTATTTCTATTCAGTTTTCATTTTCGCAAGCATTACAAGGAAATCCATTACAGTTCCAGAACATCATTAGACGAGAGAAAACCAGTAAACGTATAAAGGGGAGAAAACAAATTTCACGAAAGAAAGAAAGAGCAGAACATGTTTTAGGAAATGTTTTAAGTTATGACAACAAAAGGGTCCCCAGGAAGGATTAGGATTACGGTCGACGGACTGTATACCCCTTCAAA